>CM056378.1:89497447-89797447 GCA_029718625.1 Synaphobranchus kaupii | reverse complement strand
GGAAAAATCTCTGCAGCTTTACAGGTCCCAAAGAGCACAGTGGCCACCATCATTCGTAAATGGAAGAAGTTTGGAACCTAGACCTGGCTGCCCGGCCAAACTGAGCAATCGGGGAAGACGGGCCTTGGCCAGGGAGGTGAGCAGAAACCAGAGGGTCACTCTGACAGAGCTCCAGCGTATCCTTGTGGAGATGGGAGAACCTTTCAGAAGATCAACCATCCAGGCAGTACTCCACCAATCCGGCCTTTATGATAGAGTGGCCAGACGGAAACTCCTCTTTGGTAAAAGGCACATCGCAGCCCGCTTGGAGTTTGCCAAAAGGCACCTAGAGGACTCTCAAACCATGAGAATCAAGATTCTCTGGTCTGATGAAACCAAAATTGAACTTTTTGCCCTGAATACCAAGCGTCACGTCTGCAGGAAACCAGGCACCGCTCATCACTTGGCTAATACCATCCCTACAGTGAAGCATGGCGGTGGCAGCATCATGATGTGGGGATGTTTTTCAGCAGCGAGAACGGGGCGACTAGTCCTGATAGAGGGAAAGATGAATGCAGCTAAGTACACCGAGATCCTTGAAGAAAACCTGCTCCAGAGCGCTCTGGACCTCAGACTGGGGCGAAGGGGCGAAGGTTTACCTTCCAACATGACAACTACCCGAAGCACACAGCCAAGAGAACAAAGGAGTGGCTTCGGAGAAAGTCTGTGCATGTCCTTGAGTGGCCCAGCCAGAGCCTAGACCTGAATCCAATTGAACATCTGTGGAAAGAGCTGAAAATGGCTGTGTACCGACGCTCCCCATCCAACCTGACGGAGCTTGCAAGGATATGCCAAGAGGAATGGGCAAAAATGTCCAGAAACAAGTGTGCCAAGCTCGTAGCTTCTTTCCCAAGACGCCTTGAAGCTGTAATCGCCAAAGTTGCAGCAACCAAGTATTAGGCTAAGGGTGTGTACAGATATGTAACCCCTAAATAACCAATTTTTCACTTCGTCATTATTGGCTATTGTGTGTAGATGTTTGAGGCAAAAAAATAACTCAATCTATTGTAGTATAAGTCTGTAACGTAATAAAATGTGGAGAAGGTGAAAGGGGTGTGCAGACTTTCTGGCTTGACTGTATATATATATAAACACACACGCACAAGCACACCCACACAAAATAAACGGACACTCACAGGCTGCTGTGGTTCCACTGTACACACAGAGGCTTGCTGCGGTTGGCGGTTTGTAGGAGACGGAACTCCAGCAGAAGAGGGGACTCTAGCGCCCCCTCCAGGAAGGACTGGTTATTGTAGACAGAAACGCTTACGACGGGAGAGTTCATCACAGGGTGCCTGGGGAGTCTGATCACCAGAGAAGCACAGTCAGAGAGATCATGGTCATCTCAAGGAGAACATAATCAGGCACGGCACAGCCAGAGAAAATGTGGTCATAGATAGAACGGTCAGAAAATATCACTGCAAACAGCATGGTCAGAGACCACGGTCAGTCCGGGCAGTCAGCTCGGTACAGTTACAGCCTGTACACACAGTGTCTGACCTGACTCCACGCCGGTCGGTGTGATACTTGGCAGGGAGAGCCAAGCCCAGGCTGCGGTAGATTAGCAGTATTACGATGGTGATCGGTGGGTCTGGCGGAGTAACAGTGTGCTTGGGTATAGAGATCTCTGCGGTGTGATTGGTCGAGATGCTGATTGGCGTATGAAGACCACTGGGGTAGGGTACTGTAAGACACAGATCAGAGGGACACAGTGCAGATACCAGTGAGATTGAGAATACGCACATATCAGCGACTGTATTTGTCGAGTGTGTATTTGTGTATTTGTATGTGTTTGTGCTTGTTTGTGCATCATGGCATGTGTGTATATCACAGAGTGTTTGTAGATGTTGTGTGTATTAGTGAGTGTGTGTAAACGTTGTATGTGTGTATTACTGAGTGTGTGTGACTGTTGTACAAACCCCAATTCCAAAAACGTTGGGACTGTACGTAAAATGCACATAAAAGCAGAAAGCAGTGATTTGTAAATTTTCTTTTACATATATTTAATTGAAAACAGCACAAAAAATATATATTTAATGTTTTACCTTTAAATATAACTGTAAATATACGCTAATTCCGAATTTGATGCCTGCAACACATTCCAAAAAAGTTGGGACAGGGGCAAAAAAAAAGACTGGGAAGTTCAAAAAACACCTGTTTGTAACATTCCACAGGTAAACAAGTGATGCTATCATGACTGGGTATAAAAGGATATCAAAAGACTCTTGATATCTTATTTTCAGGTACTTACAAGCGATACTATAACCTCTCTGCATTTGAATGGATCTCTATGGCAATTAGGGGGTGGGACTAGATTAAGCTGTAAATTACACAGGAATGGTATGGAACCCATGGTTGGCTAAATGGCTGTAAGTCATCAAAGGTGTGCAGTATCAAACGAGCCTTAAATCATCACTCTGCTGCCAAATATGCAGTAGATATCGATGAATCACTAGAAGGGTTTCTTCTCCTGACTCATTTTTCCATAGAGTTCAATAGGAAAATGAGTCAGGAGAAACAACCCTTAAAGTGATCCATCCATATCTACTGCATATCTGGCAGCAAAGTGATGGTTTGAGGTGCATTAGATACCTCAGACCCTCAGTCCCAACGTTTTTGGAATTTGGATTTGTATGTGTGTATCATTAAGTGTGTGTTGTATGTGTGTGAACGTTGCATTTCTCTGTCACTGAGCATGTAAATGATGCATGTGTGTATTACTGAGTGTGTAAAGATGTTGTGTGTGTCTATCACTGAATGTGTGTGAATGTTGTATGTGTCTATAACTGAATTTGTGTAAATGTTGCATGCATGTGAGTGTATGTGAAAGTATTTCTCACTGGAGGGTCGTTGTGGGACCAGGGCAGCAGGGGGCAGCACCACGTGTGTGTGAGGGTCCCAGACAGCCTGGCCACGAAACAGACTGCTGTGGTACCGAGGGAAACGCCTACGAATATGAGTGTGGTTCTCCACGCGGTCCAGATTCATCACTAAAACACAAAATAGAGTCAAACACACAAATATATAGTTAACAGATGCAATTATCAATTGATTCTATTAACATGTACAGTAGTTAATAGATACAATTATACAACTTGGCAAACACACAAACACACATACGGCACGCATACACACAAAAAAACACACACACACACACACACACACACACACACACACACACACACACACACACACACACACACGCACACACACGCACACACACGCACACACACGCACACACACGCACATGTGCACGCACACACACACACACACACACACACACACACACACACACTCACCAATGTTGGGTGCCACCAGGGCCACAGGGTTCAAGTAGGTGAGTTTCATATTCTGTGCCAGGGTTCGAGCGTAGAGCTCCAACAGCTCTGTAAGGCCAGCGGCTCCCCGCTCACCCATCCCACTCTGGCCACGCCACAGTGCAGAGCTGCCAGGCCCAAACAGCGCACTGCAACCCCGCAGCACATTCTGACAAACACAGGAAAACACACTGATAGAAACTCACTGATAACTCAAGATAATAAAACAAAACATTTTTCTGTTATAAATATTCCAATAGGCAATTGGTCTGTCATAAAGGGTGATCTATGAACTTATCTGAATTGTTTTTTTTGTTTTTTTAGTAAAGTCTATGGATATGACTAGCAACAAAGGGAGATATTTCTTAACTCAGGAGTGTGAAAGACCTGAAGCTCGGGTGACAAAGTGTTGAAATCCACAACCCCTATACCTCATTATACACCGGTACTGTTAATACAGGAAAAACTACAACACACCTGCAGAATAAAATACTGTCAGAATCAAACTCACATATGACAAAAACTAAATGGTATTGACCAAAAACCAGAGAAAAGAATTTAGGTTCCTATTAGGAAATGAAACACTGAAAAGGAGGTCTCTGGCTGTTAAACATGCAAGAAATGCAATTACATTAAGTACCTTCAAACCTATCCCTTTTTATTTTGAATGCATGAGCAACAATACATTTTGCTGCCATCTACTGCAAAAAAAAAAAAGTGTCTGGAATTGCAGAAAACGTTAAATTCTAGGTGTGTCGACGCTTTTACTGCTTTGAGAGAGTCACTGGTTGGAAATTCACGTTTAAATTTTAGGCTTTTGATCAAGCGAATTTTATGACTTTAGTGGTTTTGAAATTCACATGAGCAATTAATAATAATAATTAAAATGTGTCTACAAACCAACTAAACATTTTAACTAAACATTTTATGATTTGATATATGATTTTTGGGAGTAACTGCAGGGGCATGCAGGCATATTCTCTATATTCTATCTGAGAAAATAGTAAGCAGATGATAGTCATCCTCACCACAACTGGGTTGTTCATCCTCTGTGCTACCATCATTCAATCACAAAGAAACATTCCTTTGTACAGTGTGAAATGCACATGAAAGTTAGAGAATAAAACCTAAAGGTATAACACCTTTGAGAAATCACATTTTATGGAAATGCAAATGTAAGCAATACTTATGAAGCACTCTTTTGTTGTATTGGGGCAAATAGAAATCCTCCAATACAGCGTTATGTAAAACAAAAAGGAAACTCCACATAATGCGGCAAAAAAACTGTATAATTATCGTCACCCAATGTAAAAAGGGAAGGAGAGATGTATGAGTAAAACAGAAAAAGAGGGAGAGAAAAGGTTTATACAACTAATTTTGAAAAAAATAGGTGATTATCACAGACCTTGGGCATCAGAGAGCAATCCCCTATTAGATCAACAATCTACACCTGACATTTTACTACATTTTATAAACGGAATATTCTTCCTTATTTTTCTATCAAATTTGGAATGGCGCATTGCGATTGTGGATCCATCCCACCACTGCAACATTCTCTGCCAATTTGGCAGAGCACAGGCATCAAATGAAACATGCACAGCCAGCTAGCACTTATTTAAATATCTGCAATCTGTCAGCTGTACTGCAATTATTGTGGCCAGACATTGTTCAGCTGATGCAGCTGGCAAAGGCATAACATAGAAGTCCAATCAATTATAGGTGTTGTTATTGCATGACAAGGCAATGGGGAATTTCCGTTCAACTAAAACCCTCTCTTCCTTGCCAGTGTATGGCCAATCAATTGTGGCTCAAACCACAGGAGTCCTAACCACAGTTCATACAGCAGTGTTCAGAAATGTATCAAACCATGGTGCACAAAACTGTACAAGAGCAAGCCTCTCGTCTGGATACACAACCTATTTGTTGGAAATGGACTTCACCTCATTGAAGTGGGCATCTTGTGTAGCAGTCAGGCCAAAGCCGCTCTGTCGACTCTCAAAGGTGAGCAGACGGGACAGCAGCCGTTCGGCTATCTGTAGGTCATTTCCATAGAGACGGGACGTGGCTTCTGAGACGTCACGCAGCTGATAAGCCAGTTTCTTCTCCGCAATGGTGCCGAGCTCTGTCTCATTCCTCTCCACCGACTCCAGCTTCACACATACAAACATACACAGTTAATCACCAATATACCCCAAGCAAAATGAGCTTTTTTTTTGCATTTTAAAACTTGAAAATGACATTACAATTGCAAAGTCAGTGCTCATGCAATTTCAAAACAGCAGATAGTTCTATAAGGAATGTATTACACTTCAGAATAGTATAGCGAGCAACACTTATGAATAGAGAATAAAAAGACCATTTAGTTAACTGGCTAGAAAAAACAATTTCATTATAAGCAAGCATTCAATGGCTACTCATTGCAACATTGTTTTTTAAATGAGATGCATTGAGATTAAAATGCCATTGATGTGCCTTCAATAGAAAACACACACCAATACTTGCATAAGTTTAGTTGATTTTGTACAAGTAAGCTAGCTAATAAATCCGAAATTGCAATATGAAGTCGGTACCTACACACCAGTGGCGGCTCCTGAGCTGAAAATTGGGGAGGCAGAAAACTTCCCTTTAAACTGATTATTGGTCTTAATCATTTTTCAATCAGTTTCCTTGATTAACAATAGGCTACATCAGCGTTTAATTCACCAATTACTCAATGCCATCAAATGTAGCCAGTTCTCCTCAATTAGGCTATTAGGCAAGTAATAAAATTATTTTAACTTGCATCGCAAAATTGTGCACATTTTAATCAACATTATAATTGTGGATACATGTGCTCTTCGTTCTCCGCACTCTTAATTCCGAAAATATCCATGGAAATTAAACGATCTTAAAGCTCAGCTTTTGTTAGATAATTTTTTTAATTATTTTTTTAAAATAATCTAACAAAAGATGAGGTTGTGCTAAACCTGCAATAAAAAAGAATCTAACAAAAGCTGAGCTTTCAGATCGTTTAATTTCCATGAATATTTTCGTAATTAAGAGTGCGGAGAACGAAGAGCACATGTATCCACAATTATAATGTTGATTAAAATGTGCACAATTATGCGATGCAAGTGAAAATAATTTTATTACTTGCCTAATAGCCTCATTGAGAAGAACTGGCTACATTTGATGGCATTGAGTAATTGGTGAATTAAACGCTGATGTAGCCTATTGTTAATCAAGGAAACTGATTGAAAAATGATTAAGACCAATAATCAGTTTAAAGGGAAGTTTTCTGCCTCCCCAATTTTCAGCTCAGGAGCCGCCACTGCTACACACAGTCATAACACCTGAGCATTGCTCGCTTTATTTTTTTATTTATTTATTTATTTTTATTATTTTTAATGGCAAGTTGAGTTTGGAGAGTGTAGATGTCTGTGGTTCTGCTCTGAAACAGATTGTGTCATCAGCCCACTTCATTTCAGATTGCAGCACACAGGCCAAGCTTGCACAGAACATGGAGGAGGACATTTCACATGGTGGTTTGGCACGCAGACCCAGGGTTTAATTGACTAGTTGCGGGAGAGTGATGAAACTTGGACCCCTGACTAACTGAACCCTCCCATTCCAGGGCAATGCAATCCGCAATTTGCGCATTACCCCGCGATTATACCACCCAGTCAGCACTGACACGGTCCAGATTCAACCTGTGACCGTCAATTTATTTTTAATAGTTTTCCACGTACTTGTTACTAACATAGTCAATTATCTTTAAAATGTACAATCTCTAAGTGAGAAATAATTTTATTAAACTCCAGAAAATAATTTTTTACCTGCTTAATGCCCATGGCCAAGTGCTATATTTCACGCAAATTTGTGGTGATGGATTTTTATATTTTCCAAATCCAGACTGGTGTATTTCTATGTATTTGTGCGAATGCCAAATTGGTATGAAATCCTACTGGCACAAGCTTCACTTTGTTGTGTCACTATGGAGTGGGGTTTTGCAAATTTTGTATTATGATAATTTGTCATGCTTGCAACCCAATATCTAAAAATATATGCAGAATTTGCACTAAATTCAACATAAAATTGAATTTCTTGACATACAGGACTAAAATGCCCTGAGGTGATGGTTTCTTCTCTGGCAGTGAAGAACCAGCTTTCCTGCATCTGGAAATGAGATGAGCTTGCAGTACCATCACAAGGCCACAAGGTGCTTACCGCTGCATTGAGCTCCACAAATGGAGGGGAGGTGCAGTTAAACAGATCAGGATCCACCCAGCCCCTCTCCACATCACAATGCCTTATAGCTGCACCTAAAAGAGAGAGAACAGGGTGAAAATACACACACACACACACACACACACACACACACACAATGACACACTCACACACATGCGCGCACACACACACGCACACACACACACACACACACACACACACACACACACATACATGTATGTGCATGTGTATTAGCCCCTCCATATGTCTCCTGTAGTGCTGGGGTTTCTGCGTAATGCACTCACCCACAGAGCCTTTGGGACAAGGCACAGCTGCTGGGAGACTGAACTTTGTCCGGGGCCACCAGATCCCAGAGGTAATGGTCTTAGGGCATCCATCATAGATCACTGCAAAGGCAGTTTCATGAACGTTTATAAGAACATCACCTGACTCAGTCATTTAACCAAATTATGGAAACAGAGGAGCAAAGTATCATTTGACTGTTTTGAGTTCTCCATTTTTAATCCTATGGTAGCCAGGCAAAATTCAAAATAATTAAAAAATCCAAATGAATGAATACATCTTTAAAGCAAAACACAAAGCTCCAAAAACCACACTTTTAATCTCATTCCTATTACCTAAAGGCATTTAAGCCCCTCCCAAGAGATGAGTCGAGAGAAGGTCTGGGCCTGAGACTCACAAAATTATACCCATCAAACAACCACAGCACCCCACTAACACCAATCAGCCCAAGCTTCAGAAACACCACCATGTTTTATTACTAAAAGAAATTAAAAAAATTTCTGTGAACAATATATTTTGGAGTGATTTAAGCTTTGCTGGTTTTATTCCAGACCCTGACCTAGCATTGTCTGACTTTACTGCTGTATTTAATTGTGCTGTGGATAAGCATGCTCCAGTTAAGAGACTAAGGGTAAAAAATAGAAGCAATCCTTGGTTTTCGAGTGCTTTATCCACTGAACTACACGTCAGGGATGAAGCATGGGTGAAAGCAAGGGAAACCCAGGTGCAATCTGACTGGCAGGTTTTTAAAAAACTAAGAAATAAATGCTGCTCACTGATAAAAAAGGCAAAATCCAAATATTTCATCTCGTCGTTGGCGAAGAGTCAGGGTAATCCAGCAAAATTTTGGAAAATTGTCAAGTCCCTGAATTCTAGTCCTTCGTCATCAATACATACTCTATCCACACTGATTCTGGACCTATTACTGATAGACACAAGATCTGTGATTTTTTTAATCAACATTTTATAGAGGCTGCATGGAAATCTTTTTGAAAATTAAAAAAATCAGTCCTCTACAGGAGACACGTCTGATCTCAGCTCTAGGTCATTCACAAATTCTCCAAAACCTAAAGTATTGTTTACATTTAGGGAATTTACAGTGAAAGAGGTCCTATTAGAATTAAAACGCATAGATGTGAATAAATCCTCTGGAGAGGATCATTTAGTCCCAAATCTTTTACGTCTCACAGCCCCACTGATTGCACAATCGGTAACTAATATTTTTAATTTGTCATTATCGACCGGGACTATTCCCAGTGTATGGAAAGCTGCTCATGTTCTTCCTTTATTCAAGGGTGGTGATGCCAGTTCGGTAAACAGCTATCAGCCCATTTCAAAATTGTCTTGCCTGGCTAAGATCTTGGAATCACTTGTTAAGCAACAACTATGCAGCTTTTTAACTTTCAACAATATTTTAAATTCACAGCAATCTGGCTTCAGGCCTGGTCATAGCACCATTACAGCAGCTTCATTGGTTATAAATGATATAGTAACAGCGTTGGATAATAAACAAAAATTTGCAGCCCTTTTTATCGATCTAGCAAAAGCTTTTGATACAGTAGACCATACAATCTTAATAAAAAAGTTGTCCTCCATCGGACTTGATAGCATAGTCTGTTCATGGTTCCAGGATTACCTTTCAAATAGAACTCAAGCTATTATGGTTGGGGATGTGAAGTCTAAATTTTTAAAAGTAAAGAAAGGAGTACCCCAAGGATCCATACTTGGACCAATTTTATTTACAGTCTATATAAATGATATTGCTAGCAATATAGCAAATTGTAAGGCTCATTTTTATGCTGATGACACAGTGCTTTACTCCTCAGCACCAATGGGCACCTAGGCCCTTACTTACTTACAATCAGCTTTTAATGTTATACAGCAAGCTCTAGCTGGTCTTAAACTTGTTTTGAATACTGAAAAAACTAAGTACATGATCTTTTCTACACGGAATACAACTATGCCAAATGCTTCCATATCCTCATTGACTGGTGCTCAAATTGAGCAAGTTCAGTACTACAAATATTTAGGTATCTGGCTGGATCATTATTTCTCTTTGAAAACTCATGTGGCCAAGTAGGATGGTATTCTCTTCATTATAGAAGGAAGCAACATAGCATTCTATTTATTTATAAAGCCTTGCTAGGCAAACTTCCTCTCTACCTGACCAGGCTTCTGTCCATCAAAATCGCATCATCGTATCAGATCTCAAGATTGGATTACGTTAAAGGCACCCAGAACTAGAACAAATCTGGGCAATACCGCTTTTAGCACATTTTCACCTTATATGTGAAATAAATGTCAGGATATACTGAAGCTAGATTGCCTTACCCCGATCGAGTCCTTCAAGAAATTAGTGATGGATATGATACTAAAAGTGGCCGAATGTACCTGCCTTTAGTGATAAATTAGGACAATCAGATCACTATTCCCTGTCTTATGTCCTTTTTATGTTTTTTATTTATTTATTAGCTATTATTAAAAAAAAAACATTTTTCCCTATATTTGTGCTTGGTGTATGTGAATTCCTTGGATCTAAACTGTAATTTTTGTTTTGTAAAACTGTCACTGTAAATGTGCTATTGTAATCAGGGCTCCCCTGAAAAAAAGACCTTGGTCTCAGTGGGACTTCCCTGCAATAAAGGTTTCTATTCTAAGTACCCCACTAACACAAATCAGCCCGAGTACCCCACTAACACAAATCAGCATCATTACTGCTCTAACACCAATCAGCATCAGTACCCCACTAACACCAATCAGCCCAAGTACCCCACTAACACCAATCAGCCTCAGTACCCCACTTACACCAATCAGCATCAGTACCCCACTACCACCAATCAGAGCAAGCACCCCACTAACACCAATCAGCCCAAGTACCCCACTAACACCAATCAGCCTCAGTACCCCACTAACACCAATCAGCCCAAGTACCCCACTAACACCAATCAGCCTCAGTACCCCACTAACACTAATCAGCCTCAGTACCCCACTAACACCAATCAGCATCAGTACCCCACTAACACCAATCAGCGCAAGCACCCCACTAACACCAATCAGCCCAAGTACCCCACTAACACCAATCAGCCTCAGTACCCCACTAACACCAATCAGCCCAAGTACCCCACTAACACCAATCAGCCCAAGTACCCCACTAACACCAATCAGCCTCAGTACCCCACTAACACTAATCAGCCTCAGTACCCCACTAACACCAATCAGCATCAGTACCCCACTAACACCAATTAGTTTCAGTACCCCACTAACGCCAATCAGCCTCAGTACCCCACTAACACAAATCAGCATCAGTACCCCAATAACACCAACCAGCATTAGTACCCCACAAACACCAATCAGCCTCAGTACCCCACTAACACCAATCAGTCTCAGTACCCCACTAACACCAATCAGCCTCAGCACCCCACTAACACCAATCAGCCCAAGTACCCCACTAACACCAATCAGCCCAAGTACCCCACTAACACCAATCAGCCTCAGTACCCCACTAACACTAATCAGCCTCAGTACCCCACTAACACCAATCAGCATCAGTACCCCACTAACACCAATCAGTTTCAGTACCCCACTAACACCAATCAGCCTCAGTACCCCACTAACACAAATCAGCATCAGTACCCCAATAACACCAACCAGCATCAGTACCCCACTAACACCAATCAGCCTCAGTACCCCACTAACACCAATCAGTCTCAGTACCCCACTAACACCAATCAGCCTCAGCACCCCACTAACACCAATCAGCATTAGTACCCCACTAACACCAATCAGCCTCAGTACCCCACTAACACCAATCAGTCTCAGTACCCCACTAACACCAATCAGCCTCAGTACCCCACTAACACCAATCAGCATCAGTACCCTACTAACACCAATCAGCATCAGTACCCCACTAACACCAATCAGTTTCAGTACCCCACTAACACCAATCAGCCTCAGTACCCCACTAACACCAATCAGCATTAGTTCCCCACTAACACCAATCAGCCTCAGTATCCCACTAACACCAATCAGACTCAGTACCCCACTAACACCAATCAGCCTCAGTACCCCACTAACACCAATCAGCATCAGTACCCTACTAACACCAATCAGCATCAGTACCCCACTAACACCAATCAGTTTCAGTACCCCACTAACACCAATCAGCCTCAGTACCCCACTAACACCAATCAGCATTAGTACCCCACTAACACAAATCAGAATCAGTACCCCACTAACACCAATCAGCATCAGTACCCTACTAACACCAATCAGCATCAATGCCACACTAAAACCAATTAGCCCAAGTACCCCACAAATACTAATCAATCTCAGTAACCCACTGATACCAATCAGCCTTGATCTCCTACACAGAGTATTACACAGAGTACAGCCAAATCCTAACTCAGCACAAATGCTAAATTTCCTAACCTCATGGGACATCGACACAAGAGCACAAAATAAAATGTTAGGTGACTGCCGACCTACTGAAAGTGAAATAAGTTTAGTGGAATAATCATTCATCTATGGCCCAGCCATCTGGGATAAGCCATGCAAAACCTCAATGAACTAATGCACCAGCTTAACAGGATCTGTGCGTTTCAATCATTATTAATAATACACAGATACTTACTGTTCTGTGAAATAATATGTGTAGTACCTACTCTATATCTGGGGTGAAATGTACTTTGTTCAGGTGCTTGAACGATACAATATTTGTAAGGGTCATAAAATTATAGAAAGAGGGAGGGTAGAAACTCACCCTCACAGCCTGCCTGTGTGACCTCAGCAAAGGGGTTATCACACATGTTACACTGGCGGCCAATCACACCAGGCCGACACTGGCACTGCCCATTCTCTGGGTCACACGAACGGGAAAAGGACCCCACCGGATAACAGTCACAAGGCAGACAGGTGTCACTGCCCCGTGGGCGGTAGTGGAACTCCTAGAGGACAAAAAAGACAAAAGAGAAACAATACACACACAAGTTTTGTCAGGTTCTTCCTGGAAGACATGCTGGAAGAATGAAATCCTGTTCTATCTGGGGAAAATTAAACTTAACCAAAGTTTTGCTGGACAGAAGATTATGCTCAGTAATCATTTGAAAAGTTTAAAAAAAAACCTTCTTGGTTTTGCTATGGCTACAGGCTGTGTCACCACATGGCAGGCAGCTAGGGAAGAGAATGGAATCAGGAGAGGCTCGACTATCACCCTGTTTTTGCATCACAGAGACTTTCTTTGTTAAATTTTTAAATAATAAAGGACTTGCACAAGACGATCACACTAACTCACTGTGGTCATTAAGGATCCCATGACACTTATCGCAAAGAGTAGGGGTTTCCCCGGTGTCCTGGTGTAACCGTATAGAAAGAGAGAAGCTTACTTTACTCAGAAGTCCAAGGTGAGATTTGAACCCCGCTCCTCTCACTCGTAAACGAACGCGTTACCAATCAGCGTCGCCAGAGAGTGTTGTCACGGTAACCTGCTACAAGGCCTTCGCTTTACTGCACCTCACTGTGCTTACTAGCGAACTAGCCGAGCTACATCCACTACACTCACCCCCCTTTGGACTCCACCTCCATTTGAAACCTCCGCAGCAACCACTTTTTTTATTCGATTCTGATCCGGGTCAACAGGCATCAATGTAACCGTATAGAAAGAGAGAAGCTTATTTTTACTCAGAAGTCCAAGGTAAGATTTGAACCCCGCTCCTCTCACTCGCAAGCGAACGCGTTACCAATCAGCTAAAGACGACATCGCCGATAGCTAAGGATAACGTCGTTATTTTGACCCTGAGGTTTGCGTCGCCAGAGAGTGTTGTCACGGCCTTCGCTTTACTGCACCTCACCGTGCTTACTAGCGAACTAGCCAAGCTACACCCGCTACACTGGCTAAACTTCCAACCTGGCTCTTTCAATCTGCCATCTTCCACCTCAGCCGATATGTGGATATTCTGGTGCAAAATGGCTGCTGTTGCAACACCCAGGTGGGTGCTACACATTGGTGGTGGTAGAGGCGAGTTTCCCCCTCATCATTGTAAAGCGCTTTGTGTGTGAGAAAGGTGCTATATAAATGCCAGGCATTATCATTATTATTACATAGCTCCATAGCTCTTTCAAGGCATCACATCTCATTCTATCCACCCACTCTCCTCCTCTCACCTAGATTCTCTTTCCAAGTTCTCTCCCCTTACAGATGTTCATATAACGCACCTTCTGATATCACATCATCCAAAAACCTGTGCTCTAGACCCTACTCCTTCACCTCTTCTCCAGACTATCTCACCCAGCATACTCCCATTCATCTCTTCCATTATATACCATCACTGTCCATCACCCAGCATACTCCCATTCATCTCTTCCATTATATGCCATCACTGTCCATCACCCAGCATACTCCCATTCATCTCTACCATTATATGCCATCATTGTCCATCACCCAGCATACTCCTATTCATCTCTTCCATTATACCATCACTGTCCATCACCCAGCATACTCCCATTCATCTCTACCATTATATGCCATCATTGTCCATCACCCAGCATACTCCTATTCATCTCTTCCATTATACCATCACTGTCCATCACCCAGCATACTCCTATTCATCTCTTCCATTATACCATCACTGTCCATCACCCAGCATACTCCAATTCATCTCTACCATTATATGCTATCATTGTCCATCACTCAGCATACTCCTATTCATCTCTTCCATTATACCATCACTGTCCATCACTCAGCATACTCCCATTCATCTCTTCCAGTATACCATCACAGTCCACAGGCAGCATGCATGCGGCCTTCAAGGAGGCCCAAATCACATCCCTGTTGAAAAAACAGACTGGAGCATTCTGGTGTCCAGAATTATTAGCCAGTCTCCCTACTCGTCTTTGCCTTCAAAACCCTGGAATGTGCAGAATCTAACCAACTCTCTCACTTCCTGTCACACAACAACGTTCTTGACTTTGTCCAGTCTGGTTTCAGGGTTGATCTCTCCACTGAGACTGTCCTTCTCTCTCTCGCTCTCTCTCTATCACCACAGCACTTCAATAAGGGAGTACATCTTCCCTCTCTTCATTTTTCATCCTACTGGATCTTTCTGCAGCTTTTGTCACTGTAGACTTCATTCTCCCACACTGACCTAATTTGAGATCTTGGGCACTGCTCCTAAGTGGACTACATCCAACATCAATGTCCTTTTGGGTTCCCTGGGATGGTGGCTTTTCTCTTGCTCAGAAACGTCCAAAGGTGTCCCCCAAGACTTCATACTTAACCCCCTCCTCTTTTACCTTCATGGACAATCTCTTGTCTGTCATCTCCTCCTATACATTCTCATGCCATTTCTATGCTAAGGGCACACTGATTTTCCTCGCTTGCTTGTATGTGTATCCATATGTGAAACGGAGACTGAGTGTGACACTTTGCATTGAATCATGGAAGAGCTCTTCTCCTGCAAGAAGCTATATGTAAGGGGGCGTGACGTGTGAGGTTCGAAGGGACCACACGCAGCGAAGGGATTCAGAAAAAGCTCTAAGAGCCACTGAGACGGAGAGACCCCGTATATAAGGAAAGGACAACACAAATAACCTAGTTCCCACTCTCGACTGGAGGGAAATAGTAAGGGAACATAGGAAAAAGGGGCGTAACTAAAAATGACCCGAATAACCGGGCGAATGTCACACGAGAGCAAAGAATCTTGAGCTCGGAAAACACAACCAGCTAAAAAACGCTGAATACTCAACAGTATACAAAACAGTGAACAACGAGAAGCTAACGTGGAATGAGAGAAGGAGCTGCCTCGGAGGTAACAAAACAAAGGAACATAAATTAGAGCTAATCAAAGGGAGAACGCGACAAGCGAAAAATAACTCCCTAGCTCTAAACGGATCGGACTGCTTGCTGAAGGAATAGAAGGGAAGCAGTCTCCATGTCCTAACCTCTACCGGCAGTGTGCCAAATGCAAGACATGCAAAAAATTATGGCCCTACATCTCAATAAAGGGGAAGGTAACGAGAAGGCGAAAGGAACAGAGATCTAACGTTCCATGGCTACTTTCATAGACTCGCAGTCACACGCACACATGTCAACGAAATCGCCTGGTCTCCCAGTAAGGAGAGACGTAGCCTACCATTAGGCGAACAGAACTACTGTCTGAACAAAATCGCCCAGTCTCCCTGTGAGGAGAGACGTACCCGAAGGACAAACAGAACTACAGTTCCGAACAAAATCGCCCAGTCTCCCAGTAAGGAGACAGGTACCAAAGGACGAACAGAACAGCTGTTCTGGACATTTGCCAGCTCAATGACTAACGCAGGCCAAGTAAAAGATAGACGCCCTGCCTCTCAGTATAGATAAAGCCCTGCCTCTCAGTATGATAAAACGCCCTGTCTCTTAGTAAGAAATGACTATATAAATATACCCACAAACAAACAAAAACTCCTCTCGCTTTCAAGGAAGAAAGCAGACAGAGAGAGGATAGAGAGACAGAAAAGGCAACAGGTCTAGGCAAAGAAAGAAAAGGAAAAACCAGGAAGCGGCGACAGAAAAGAGCCATGGACGAAGAGTCCTAATAGCTACATACACAAAGGCAAGTCCCGCATTACTCCAATAAAACACATTGGAGCAAAGAGGTCTCCTACAGAGCCTAGACCTAACCATACCGGCTAAGCAAACAAAGGCAAAACTAATACAACACACAAAACACAAACACAAACAGTGCAAAATAATACAGAAGCCCAGAACGAAGGAAACATGGGCTTAAATAACTCAGAGGTAACCACAGGTGTGGATGCTGAGACAAGCTCCGCAATAAAGACGGGACGGAGCAAACATCCGCTAAAAGGGCAGCGTGGCTACCGCAGGAAATGACCGCAAGGGAAGGACTCGTCAAAAACCATGACACTATATGGTAATGCTGGATGACAAACTCTCTTCTTTTTGTGTAGTGGCAGTGGGGCATGTTCTTTCTACACAACATTCAAAGAATGTTCCTAGCCTATGCCCTGGTACTCTCATGCCTGGACTATTGCAATTCCCTATATTCCCTATATTGCAGCTAATAAAGAACACAGCAACATGACTTGAATATAATATTCCCACGCATGTACATTTAACACCCCTCCTCATCCCACTTCACTGACTACCTATTGCAGCTTGAATCAAGTTTAAAACCTTTGATCTTTGATGTTAGGGGAGTTTGCCTCCACGAGTCTCTTAGGGCACTTGTTAGGGGAACTGGAAACAGGAACTCCAAACATGAGCAAGGAATTTTGACTCAAAAACTGGTATTCCCCCCATCCTAAGAAGCACAAACATGGCCGCAAACTGATCTTTCTGCAAGACAATGATCTCATGCATTGCTCAAAATCAATAAAGAAATTATGAATTGACCATTTTTGTTTTGCAATGGCCATCTCAGTCTCCAGACTGAACTGCAGAAATGGAGGTTGCCCAAAGTACTAAAAACAGGGGCACCAATAATTTTGACACCTATCTTGACACAGATAGTAAAATGTTCAGCGTTACATCAACTCTTACAGAATACATATGGTATCTATTGGACTCATACAGTGCCAAAGAAATATGAAAATGAAAAATATGAGCAAAAAAATAACAATAAAAATAACTTTGTCTTCTATCAGTATGACCTCAGAGCATGAGTCTTATGTGGTATATTAATATTATGTGGTCATTCTCATACTTCCTGTTTCACTGGGGTATAAATATGACGTGGCACACAGGCCAAAACCCCTTAGTCACCCATCAACATGGGGAAGATCAGAGTACACACAAATTAAATGAGACAAAAGGTTGTTGACCGTCATAAATCAGGAATGGCTATAGAAAAATAGCTTAACATCTGAAACTACGTATTTTCACCATTGTGCCCCCACGCTCAGTGAGGAGGATGCTTCGAAAGGCAAACATTTCTCCAAAGATCACAGTTTAAGAATTGCAGAAGTTGGTTGCATCCTGGGGTGAACAAGTCTCCAAATGTACAATTAGATGCCACCTCTATGCCAACAAGCCATTTAGAAGGCGTGCCAGAAGAAACCGTCTGCCGTCATCATGCTACAAACATAAGTGTTGGAGTTTGATAAATGTTACCAAAATTTAGATTGGAACTGGGTACCATTGTCAGACGAGATGAAAAAAGGTGAGTTTGGCGTAATAAGAGGCATATATATGCAGAAAAAAAGCCCCATTGTGAAGTATGGCGGTAGATCTGTGATGTTGTGGGGCTGTTTTCCCTCCAAAGGCCTTGGGAACTTTGTTAGGATACATGGCATCATAGACTCAAATTCCAGAAAGTTTTAGACCTAAATCTCACTGCCTCTGCCAGAAGGCTAAAAGTGGGAAGTGGTTTGATCTTCCAGCATGACAATCCAAAGTATACCTCTAAATCTACACAAAAATGGTTCACTGAACAAAGAATCAAGGTTTTCAATGGTTATCCTAGTCCCCTGACCTGAACCCCACTGAAAACCTGTGGGGTGAGCTGAAGAGGACAGTCCACAAGTGAGGACCAAGAAATGTGGAGAGATTTTGTATGAATGTTCTCAAATTCCTTGCTATGTGCCCTCACCAAGCATTACAGGACTATCTTCGCAAACAGAGGCTGCACAAAGTATTAAATACAGCAATGGCAATAATTGTGACATGCAGCTTCTTCAAAATAAAAATGAATTTGCATAGATTTGTTTTTCCTCTGACCAGTGGTACCACAATTAAACTATATAATTGTCAAATTTTTCTTCAATTGTCTCACTTTTTGCTCATATTAATTGAGGTTGCCAATAATTCTGGTGGGCATTGTATATGCACTCTGTTAGAGTTGAATTAACACTGGACATTTTACTTTACATTTGACTGCAAAGTGTATGTAATGTAATGTATATACTGTAATACTACAAAAACAGACGGTTGAACTTGATATTTTTGTAGAAATACAATAGTTAGTTTTCATATTTTGCCTGTGATGTGGCATCCAGCCAAAACACTAGTCCGTAGGGCAATAATGCATTCCATGGTCTTGATTAAAATTATGACTCTGCCACTTCGACAACGGATAGTCCTGCAGGGTGACACTTACTGTGTCATAGTGTCGCATAAGGTGGGGGCATTTCAGCTGGCTGGGTTTACACTGCTGCATTGCGCAGCAGTGGCTCTTTTAGCCAATTTGGCACCCGCAGTCTGCCTATGCTAACTACGAAGGACAGTGGAGGAGAGAGCAGCACAAGGAGAGAACATAGCACTGGAGTGCAAGCAGCACTGCATGCAGCATGCAGCAGCAGCAGCAGCAGCATGGGTGGGGTGGGGAGTTTACCTTGCAGAGACACAGGCCACTGGTTTTATTGCAGTCAGGATCAAAGCCTTTACTGGCATCACAGTGGCAGGGTCCACATGTGGGGGTGCCCCACCATCCACGAGGGCACTGCTGGTCAATCCTTCATACAGAAACACACACACACACACACACACACACACACACACGCAAATACAAATACAGAAAGGCATTTAATACATTGAATGCATTCTGTAACATATACATAGGAATACTTAAAAAAAACAGTGGTTTGATATACGTATGTGAGTACAGGAGAAAGTCGCTAAGTACAGGTGATTGAAGGTGTTAGGAAGCGCTCACTTGTTCTGGCAGTATTGTCCAAAGTGGTTGTCCCCACAGTCACAGACATAGCCATGGGATGAGCTGGGCTTACGGTGGCACTGGGCCTCATTCTCACACGGGTTCAACTGGCACGCATCTGTGCAGCTCTTACCATAGTAACCTACACACACAAACACTTCTTACCTCAAAACCTCTGTACATACAGATAGCTTTTACCATAGAAAACAGCACACATAGATACTGTAGCTTTTCACCACATAAATCTCTACACAGACAGCTATTACCATAGAAACCTGCAGACACAGGCAGGTTTTAACAGAGTTTTACAAAGTCATGTAGTTTTCCCTGACAAGTTCTGGCATGATCCTCTAACTATGCCACTGTGCATGGCAATGTGACAGCACCTAATTCATGTTTCACGACTAAATTAGTAGCCAAAGATGAGAAGGAATAATTTACCACATTCAGATTATTAAAACATTATTATCGCCCCTTGGATGTTGGTTCCCGAGGCCTCTCGTTAATGAATAATGTGCTGATGAATATTTCTTTAATATGATAATGAAGAGGTGTTTGTTTTTGATAATGTTGCAGGCTGTCTGCACCTCTACCTCCCTCTTCTTTTTCACACTGCTCTCCTTCCTCACTCTGTTCTTCTCTCTCCATCTATATTTCTTAACATTCCCCCTCTTTGAATGAATGCATTATTTACAGTTTTAACTACTGCAATTCAATGAAAATAAAAGAAAAATATTTTATGCATTTTTCCCCTTTTCATCCCTCCACACACATATACACACACACAAACGCGCGAGCGCGCATACTCGCAAACACACGCTTGTCCTTATACGCACACACTGACAAACACAAGCATGTACCTGGCTCGCACACACAGGAGTGGCGTTCCCATTGGTCAGCACATTGGCTATGGGCAGGGCAGGGGGAGGAGCTGCATGGGTTCCCTACGCTGCAGCCAACCTCGACCTTCACAGCTCGGGTCGGGCGGGGCAGGGGGGGTGCATCAGGCCTGACCCCCAAACGTACCCCCTAGAGACAGAGAAAACATAATTACATTATCGCTCTACCTATCTATCTATCTATACCTATATCTATATCTATCTCTATCTCTCTCTCTCTCTCTCTCTCTCTCACACACACACACACACACACACATACACACACATACAGAGTGAGCAGTAACAGAATCATAATAAGTATGATAATAGAGTTTTTATATCCTATAAAATCATCGCATAACAGGCAGAATAAAGTGGGTTTTTAGGCATGGTTGCCATGGTGACTGACCTGGATGCAGCCTCTTATTCCACTCTGCACCTCTCCTGCTCCTAGGACCCCACCCACATGCAGGTGTTTCACCTTCAGACTGTGCAGTTCATTACCCACAATCACCGTACCCTGACAAAACAAAGAGGGAGAGAGAGAAAGAGAGAAAGAGAGAGAGAGAAAGAGATAGAGTATTCAGTAGAGCAGTGAGTGATTGATGGATCGTCCCATCAGATATAGTAGGATATAGTAGGTTGAAAAAATATATATATTTGGCTGCTGTAGGTAAGAGATAAAGCTTTCTCAAACAGTCTCTATGTTCCTGACTCTGTGTCTCAACATTTCCCACCGCGTCTCTGCATTTTCCACACTGCGTACCTGGAAGAGGCCGAAGTCCAGGCGGACGGTGGCCACGTAGCGGGTCTCAGAGCCGCTGCGGACGTCTCTGAGCTCCAGCTGCAGGTCATGCCAGCGCCCGTCGCTCACTTGCACCTGGTCAAGACGCAGGCGCGCTGCCCGAGTGGAGCCCCGGCTGATGGAGAACACCAGCTGGCCGCCCGTCACCTGTGCCATGCAAACAGAGTCAAAGGCACATTTACTCACAAGCACAGCCTCTGGCACGCAGCACTGAGCGGGATGAGGCTTCTGCTTACTGATCACTGCCTTATTATTGGTCAGTGTGTAAACTGGTCAGGAGTGATCACTGCCTTGTTATTGGTCAGTGTGTAGACTGGTCAGGAGTGATCACTGCCTTGTTATTGGTCAGTGTGTAAACTGGTCAGGAGTGATCACTGCCTTGTTATTGGTCAGTGTGTAAACTGGTCAGTAGTGATCACTGCCTTGTTATTGGCCAGTGTGTAGACTGGTCAGGAGTGATCAGTGCCTTGTTATTGGTCAGTGTGTAAACTGGTCAGTAGTGATCACTGCCTTGTTATTAGCCAGTGTGTAGGCTGGTCAGGAGTGATCACTGCCTTGTTATTGGACAGTGTGTAGACTGGTCAGGAGTGATCAGTGCCTTGTTATTGGACAGTGTGTAGACTGGTCAGGAGTGATCAGTGCCTTGTTATTGGTCAGTGTGTAGACTGGTCAGGAGTGATCACTGCCTTGTTATTGGTCAGTGTGTAGACTGGTCAGGAGTGATCACTCTGACTTGTTATTGGTCAGTGTGTAGACGGGTCAGGAGTGATCACTGCCTTGTTATTGGTCAGTGTGTAGACTGGTCAGGAGTGATCACTGCCTTGTTATTGGTCAGTGTGTAGACTGGTCAGGAGTGATCACTGCCTTGTTATTGGTCAGTGTGTAGACTGGTCAGGAGTGATCAGTGCCTTGTTATTGGTCAGTGTGTAGACTGGTCAGGAGTGATCACTGCCTTGTTATTGGTCAGTGTGTAGACTGGTCAGGAATAATCACCGCCTTGTTATTGGACAGTGTGTAGACTGGTCAGTAGTGATCAGTGCCTTGTTATTGGTCACTGAAAACTAAACACTGGCTAAATGCCAATACCAAGCTATTATTAACTTAACAAACAGCTCTTAGAGATATTTCAATTGGATAATTGATTGATTAACAATCAGTTAAAGAAAAAGTACTCAATAGTTAAAATATTTAAACTACTTAATATTTTAAATATTTTAAATATTTAAACAAAAATATAGATAACATATTTCAACTTTTGAATATGCCATTTTTTAAAATTGCTTTATAACTGTCAACCTGATGTGACAACTGCCACATGATCCTGGTTCTTTTTCTGACCAGGCACATTAATCTTTTAACTTTTTCATCAGTCCTTTTTTATTTTTTTACAACATCGTATGGTTCGTTGCCGTTTGAACATACCCCAGTAATTTTTTGGTTCCTCCAGAGGAACAGTATTATTAACCAGCCTTGTATAGGAGTATACTTGTGTTTCAATTAAACTAATAGCTATAAACAATAGCATTTTCAGAGTGGCATGATATTTTGCATAGTTATCATAATGATTGTGCACAAGTATGTCTGTTTCATATGGAATTCACTGTATAATCTGTTTGATGGTTTACAAATTTTGTGTGTTTTTAACTGCCCTGGTTCTTTGCGTTACATTACATTCATTCTGAAGGGTGTAAAGGTCCCCAGTATGAAATGATGAGTATGTGTTGTTTGGGTCAGTGGTCAGTGTGGCAGTTTTTGGCAAAAAGCACAGACCTGGAATAGCAGGCTGGTGTACTGTCCAGCCTGTGCCTGCAGCAGCACCCCTTCCCGCCCCCGTGTGCGGAACACCAGGCCCAGGTACCAGGGGGTGGAGATGGTAACGTCAGTTTTCAGGTCCCACCAGAGGGCGCTATTTCCCAGAAAACGGTGAGGGTGAGGCATTGCTGAGAAAGAGTGAGAAAAAATGTACAGATCATTTATAGATATTATGTAAAATCACAAGCCAACTGAATAGTTTCTTTCATCACCAACTTTCATGTGTTCTTGTGTTCTTAAGAGGGTAGGCCTGTGTATTTGTGTGTCTGTGAATATAGATATGTGTGTGTGTGTGTGTGTGTGTGTGTGTGTGTGTGTGTGTGTGTGTGTGTGTGTGTGTGTGTGTGTGTGTGTGTGTGTGTAATGTGTGTGCGTGCACGCGAGTACAAGTGTGTATTTGCATGTGTCTGTGTTTAGATGTGTGTGTGTGTGTGAGCTGGGGGTCTGTGTGTGAGCTGGGGGACTCACCATGGCTGCAGTCCTTCCCCCCAAACCCTAGGGGGCAGTCACAGGAAAATGTTTCCCAGCTCACTCGACATGTTCCTCCATTTTGGCAGGGGTTGGACTTACAGAAGGGAAGCTTGGCACTGCAGCCTATCAGGACAATAGAAATAGGCTTACTCCTCTGACAGCATTTCTACAACACTGTCTATCATCACTGTACTGTGAATATGTCATGGTGTGCTCATGTTTGACTGACAAAGAAGTACAGTTTGGCAGAGAGACAAAGAGCATTAAAAAGGCAGAGGCAAGAGGCAGAAAGACAGCCAATCACAGGTGGCCACACACCAGGGAGGGTGCCGTTGTTGGCAATGTAGCCAGCCAGGTCCAGGGGCCGGTTATCAATGTGTAAATCCTTCATGCAGCCAATGAACTCTCGAGTCACAAAGAGAAAGCTCTCGGGCAAATTTGGCACGCCTCCCAGAAACAGGGGTCCTGTGAGATCCAGAGACCTGAGAGAGAGAAAGAGAAAGAGAGAGAAAGACTGCAACTGTTTTTGCTTGCTCAGTATGTCATCAGGTTGCAGCATCATCGATCAATACCCATTGTTTTCAGAACCTTTAGTGTTAATTTAACACATTTTCTGAAGATTTTCCCCATTAGCGCTATTTCTCACTGGCTACATGAACATATATACACGAATGTGAAGCCCATGCAAGTGGGGGCTCATAAAAATATTGACTTTATTAAAGCTCATAAAAACATCATGGCTGCTAAAACGTTTTTATGTTGCTGCTAAAAACTAAAACGTTTTTATGTTTTTAATTCGCTCCTGGGAAGCTGACATTTAGGGAACCCTTATGTCAGCCAGCAGGATAGTTATTGATATGTGTGCGTTCAGTTAATTTGCTTATAAGTGTTGAGAGAGTTAGAGAAGCAAAGGAACCAGTTATCTGTATGTTACAGGGAACTGCATTGGACTAGGTGGAGCTACCAGGCGCTGAAGTGCTCCAAAACATATCTAGCTCTATAATTGATAATATAGAAGAATGTTATCTTTGCAGGCCTATATCACCCCCCCGCCCCATTATTTGCTGAACAAACAAAACCTAGATTTTCTTTTTTTTACTTGGGAATATTTAGAAATATTGAAAACTATATATTTGGGACTAAGAACAGATTTAACATTGAGTTTGAACTTAGAAATGAATGAAGTGAATGAGAAATTATTCTTTCTTGCTGCATTTTGCTACTGGACGTGTGGTGTCCATTAAACATTCTGCGTCTCAATCATACTTTGCTGTTAACTGGAAAGCATTGAAGCCTAGTTGCCCCCCAACCACACACACACACGCCCCACCCCAAGAAGTACAACAGCATTACTTGGATCATAACCCTATAGGGTCGCACCACTGCTCCTACACACTGGCCAAACTGCTCTACGCCTCTGTGACTCACTTCTTGGAGCTGGTCTGCCGGCCCTGGGCGGCACAGCTGTAGTTTCCCAGGTGGTGAGCGAACCTCAGGGCCACGGCCGTGTCGCAGTCATCCACACTGACCACGGCCACCTTCTCATCTGATGGGCCCTGGCCTTCTCCGCTCATGCTCCACTTGGGCTGTGAGACAGCGTAAGGGATAGTCACACACACACGCTCAGTCACACACATACACACACACCTGCATGTATACAGTTCAACACACATCTACACAACCGCAGAGTTATATACATCTGCACCTCTAGATAAGAGCGTCTGCTAAAAGATTGTAATGTAATATTACATGTACACACCTGCGCAAGCACTGAGTTAAACACAACTGGACACCTACAGATACGTGATACAGATACAGATACAACTTACACATGAAGCTATACGCACACATCAGCACACTCACACTCCTGCACAGCCAAAGAGTTACACACATAATCATACATGTCATTACACACACACACACATTTTACTGTGCCCACATACATTTAGACACAGGGCTATATACAGGCTCACACGTAGACTTAGACACACAAACACACACTGACTCATACCTTATTGTAGTAGTGGATGTGGACGGTGTGCCAGTCGCCATCGCTCACGCCTCCTGGTATGTAAGGGCTCACCTGGGTGGAGGACTCACCTGGAAAGGGATCATTTGTGGATAAATTATGTAAAAGATTTGAATTTTAGCATGCAGGCAGACATAAGCCCATACCTCCACTCACACGAACACACGCACACGTACGTACACACACACACACACACACTCATGTACACAAACACATACACATAGCAACACATAACTCTCATGCACAAAAATGTACACACCTGTGGAGTATGTCAGCTGCACCTGTCCGTCCAGGATCTCTAGCGCCAGGAAGTCATGTTTCTCATTGAAACGGCCATTATACAGCAGCAGGCCTCTGCTCTCCAGTGTGGCAAAGCTGCAGCACAGGACACATCAGACAGTAACTCCTGTCATTAGCTTTACTGTTGTCTGTTATCATGTGTCAAATTTGGGGGAGACACACTGCTGGACGACCTAGTCTCACATAGTCAAACGTCGAGTCTCACAAGTATATTAGTGAGTCTGACAACTAATTCATATGAAAATATTGGGGGTCACATGTCTCCCTGTCTGCCACCAAACCTATGTGTATGGTCCAAAGAGAAAGAGAAGATGAAAGGGCTGATGGCGGTCATATTATATATAACAACAACATACACAGAGAACAGGTGTGTCTGGAGAAGAACAGATTTGCTCATGCTGGGATGTGGAGACAGAGCTGTGGCTTGGGTCCATCAACAGTGAATCAGAGCAACATCTGTGGAACAATGTTCAGTCCCTGATTTCACTCTAAACGATGAAGCTGCGGAACTCAGATAATGAAGATGATTCTGCAGTGGCCATTTTAAAATAGGCTGCAACAGAGTCTGGCTCTGCTGAAGTACTGCCAGTAGGCACGAAAAATAAAGTTAAGAAAAAATATAAATGTAGTTAAGAATAAATGTGCACATTTTTGCAATTGTATCTATAAAAACACATTAGGAACAAATATGCAGTCGAGCATAACAGAGGCAATTCTTACTATCTGCAAAACTGGTGGTGTGGAGTAGTTACATTAGGGATAAAGGCTAATAAGCAGAAGCAGACTTGGGTGTACTGAACTACTTAACAAATACCCAGTATCAAAACATATAAAATCTAATTCAGCTTTAATAAGTGCCTAATAAATGCACTATGCAAAAACCATAATTACATGGTAGTTCATTCCACACAAAAGGCACAGTTAAAATTTTGCTAAATCGTTCAATTTTGCAGCAATTCCAATATGGAATATAGAGCAAGATTTTTTTCAAATGAAACATGGAAGGCTTTGTTAAGTTAACATATGAACAGCGAGGACAATTCAAAATGTCTACAGGGAGGAAATACACCCATATAGATTTTTAATCAAGATGTTAAAAACTGGCAAATGCATTTCGAAAACACTAAAATATCCCCCCCCCTCCCTCCCAACAGCACTCCCATCCATTTATAGTGAGAGCTGAGTCCACATAATTCCTCTAGCCAGCTGGTCCTCTCATCTCCAATGACCGTATACAGGCACAGCACAACACCATCCGTACAAATATACTCAGTCAACCAAATTATAACACAGACCAAATAAAATGACGTTAGCTATTGGGACACACATATAAAAACCGACAGTAAACCTCACAACTATCAGCTCCTACGAGAGGACACTGTGGTAGACTGGCGGGTGATGGCAACTGATAAAAACTAATTAAAAACACAAAGAGGACCTTAACCCAACACAGGCAGATCAGACACGGTCTGTTCAATGAGACCAGACATCACAGGCAGCACAAGCAGTGCGGTCTTGCTTAGAGGGTATAGGCTGTGCTCACAGTGTCAGTCTTGCAATGTTAGTCCAGTTTTTGAGGGAAAGTATTGACCCAATGTACATATTTCTATAGTTCACTGTGGATATTTCATCGCCACACTATTGTTGAATTTATTTGTCACTTGTGGCAAAAAGGCTTCTGCAGAGAACAGATGAAGATAAAGACACGTCTTGAGTCATTTGTATTTCCTTTGCGAATCTATGTTTGGATGCTGTTTATTGTTTCCTTGTGTTTCTTTCATAAATGTATGCTTGAAACCCACTTAATGCTGATGGAATTACAGCAATGATGTATAGACTGTGAAAGCATAACTATCTGTTAACATATCATAAGATTAATTGCACCCTTCATACGACTGCTGTAGCCCAAAGTGCACAGAGTGATGATTTAAGAACTGCTGTAAAGAAAGCAGAGAGCACTTAGCAAGAAGGTCTGGAGTATGTTATTGGGCCGGTTAGGGGATGTATTAGTGAGACTATTAAAAAGTATGTTAGTTGGCCTGTTAGGGAGTATATTAGTTGGCCTGTAAGGGAGAGTATGTTTGATAGCCGGTTAGGGAGTATGTTAGTTGGCCTGTTAGGAAGTATGTTAGTGCACCTACTAGGGAGTATGTTAGTGGGCCTGTTAGGGAGTATGTTAGTGGGCCTGTTAGAGAGTATGTTAGTGAGCCTGTTAGGGAATGTATTAGTGGGACTATTAGAGAGTATATTAGTTATCCTATTAGGGAGTATGTTAGTGGGCCTGTTAGGGAATGTATTAGTGAGACTATTAAAAAGTATGTTAGTTGGCCTGTTAGGGAGTATATTAGTTGGCCTGTTAGGGATCATGTTAGTTGACCTGTTAGGGAGTATGTTAGTGGGCCTGTTAGGGATCATGTTAGTTGACCTGTTAGGGAGTATGTTAGTGGGCCTGCAAGGGAAAGTATTAGTGGGACTATTAGAAAGTATGTTAGATAGCCGGTTAGGGAGTATGTTAGTTGGCCTGTTAGGAAGTATGTTAGTGCACCTACTAGGGAGTATGTTAGTGGGCCTGTTAGGGAGTATGTTAGTGAGCCTGTTAGGGAATGTATTAGTGGGACTATTAGAGAGTATATTAGTTATCCTATTAGGGAGTATGTTAGTGGGCCTGTTAGGGAGTATGTTAGGTTTCCTGTTATGGAGTATGTCAGCATGGTAAGGAATATGTTAAAGAGTATGTTAGTAAGCATGCTTAAAAGTATTCTGGAGAGCATGTTACAGAGGGAGTATGTTAAGGTCCATGTTAGGGATGCCGACTAACACGTAAGGGGATGAAACAATTAAAAACAAATTCATTTAATTGATAATTGTGTAAACATACAATAAATCTCTCCTAAGCCCATACGCCTTACTAGTTTTGACAAATCGCGATGGATGGGGATGAAGAGAAGCTTAAGCACATGACGGCCAGCGAAGGATTGCGATGTTGTGACGTCACGTGTAATTAGTGCATGATACTTACGAGAGGGAGATGGTGAGGTGGAATCTCTGCCGGAGGCCGCGGAACATGATGAAGGATTTGGGGGGAAAGGAGCGTGTGGTGATGGCGCAATCCGGACGCTCGTACCCTCCAGCGGGGCACTCACAGTGGAAACCCCCCTTGGACTCCTCCCGACACGTCCCGCCGTTTCGGCACACCCCCGGAACACAGCGACCCTGCCGCCGGTCCCACTGACAGTGCTCACCTGCAGGAGAGAGATACATACTTAGTACATTACACGCACACAGACAAACACACACATACTCACACAAGTACATTACACACACACACGCACAGTGCGCACACACACACGCACACACACACACAAGCATGCACGCACACGCTCACAGCCACGGTAGAGTATTCTGGGGGCAATTGTAACTGGGGGCAATTGCAACACCATAAAATTGCACCAATCTGAAACAAGCTAGAGCTGAGATTCTATCCAGCAAGCTAGCTAGTTTCATGTGTTCAGGGTTGGGGGCAATTGTAACAAAAAATTAATTGACCCCTGTTACAATTGCCCCTAGAATACTCTACTTACATAGACACACACACACACGCACGTGTGCACTCACATGCATTTCACACACACACACACACACACACACACAAACCTACACACAGCTATTGCACTTTTACTTGTATGCTGTCTCCATCCACACTACTGAGCATACACTTTTCTCACTTTTCTTCTTCCACTCTGACCTCCTTATCCACTTCTCACTCATCCTCTCTCTCCCCCCCTCAGTCACTTCCTCTTCCCACTCCCCCGCTTGCTTGCTTCCTCTTCATTCCCCTCTCTCTTCCTTTCCTCCTATGATGTAGCTGAATGTCTCCCTCTCTTTCCTTAAATCATTCACACCCCAGCCCTTATGGGATGTTTTATTCATCAAAGCTCCTTGTTCTCTCTGCACAGCCCCCCCCCCCCCCCCCCCCCCCAACCACTGCTTTACGTCCCCTTGGGCCACCTCTGTGTTTCATTTATCCCCCGCTCTCTCTCTCTCTCTCTCTCTCTCTCTCTCTCACTCTGTCTCCCTCCCTCCCTCCCTCAGAAAAACTCCTCAGTTCTCAGCTCTTAATTTCTGAGGAGAACGTTCTTCATTACAGTGAAGGACTGGCACTGGAATGAGAACATTCATGCCGTTCCGCCACGTTTCACACAGAAAGCGCCTCATCTGAGTTCAAGAGTTAAAGAGCTGCTCCTTTTGTGTGTGAAGCCACAGCACAGGGCAAAGAGCGGCAAATTGTTCTGAGATCAGTGCTTTTCCGTTTGTGCCTTTTCCAAAACCTCCCCCGTTTTAATTGAATTCATTTATTTAGATGTACTCCTTCAGCATCCATATTTATTCATGCACTGCACATGTTCACAAACCTTCCCAATATCAGCTGACAAAATTTGACAAAAGAAGCCAAAAGATCATCAGGCGTTAAACAGTCTTTTTCCGACTGGGTAATGAAAATCATGAGCCCCCTGAAAACAGAGACTGTTATAGTAACCATGAGCAAAACCTGCCTTTTCAGGCAAAAGGCTAAACTCAAAATAGCACAACTGCTCTCAGACGAGAGCCTATTAGCATAATTAGAATAATTACATCGAACACAGTACAATATGGTATGTCATGCATACAAAACAGCACCCGTGCCCTTTTATGGTACTTCATAATAAAAAAAAACCTAATCTGAAATGTGTACAGATTAGATATTATTTCATTCTAAATTATGAATGGCCTCATTAATATCTAGATGCCCAGACAAGAGAGACCAGGCTAACAGACACATTGAGTGCAGCCAGACACACAGAGTGACCGTCACAAAGACAGGTGGGCGGGGCACAGAGGGGCTTCGCTGACCTGTGTAGCTTTCCCGGCAAATGCAGGTGTAGCCCCCCTCTCTGCGGGCGCACACGCCCCCATTCAGGCAGGGGTTGGAGTAGCAGAGGTTGATCTCGGTCTCGCAGTAATCTCCAGTGAAGCCGACGGGGCAGCGGCAGCGCAGGCCAGCGATTGGGTGGATGGGCCGGAACAGAATGGTGGGGGAGGCGATGAAGGGGGCGGAGCTGTTGAAGCGCAGGACGGAGATGCACTTCATGTAGTTCTGACACGGCTCGCGCAGACACACGTTGTCATCAAACGGGAGCACCTGTTGGCGCGAAAACCGGAATAGCGTGACCACCCGTGCCTGTCCTATCATTAATACTTCCCTTTAGATGCCATTCATCACACTGCCCTCTGACGTCATCGTTTGTGCTCCATCGCCTCTGAAAATCATTATCTACTGCGCTACCTTCCGATATCATCATCTGCCGCACTGCTGTCTGACATCATCATCTGCCGCACTGCTCCCTGACGTCATCATCTGCAGCACTACCTTCTGACATCATAATCCCTATTGCTTTCCTACTGTGTTTGTGTCTGTGACGTTCAATAATTTCATCATACTAAATATGCTAGAATAAAACTATGTGTGCTATACGTTTCCCCACCTCCATCTGGGCCATAGAGGTGAGGCGCGGCCGGCTCAGGTACAGCCGCTCCTCCAGGGCCTCGGAGGGGAAGAACTGGCCCCCCGGCAGCGCGGCAGAAAAGCTGACGTTCAGGACACCCCCCGCCTCCACATCGGGCTGGATGTTGAACACAAACACGTCCTCCTGGGGCACGGACAGCACGGCCGACACCCCCTCCAGGAAGTGACCGAGCAGCGGGGACAGGAAGTGCTCCTGGGACATGTTCTGCAGGCGCACCGTCACGCTGCTGCTCAGCATGTCCTCGGTGATGATCAGCACTCTGAGAATACACTGTGCAGAAACACTGTGGATCCCATCTGAGCGAGAGAGAGAGAGAGAGAGAGAGAGAGAGAGAGAGAGAGAGAGCGATAGGGTGGGGAGAGAGAGAGAGAGAGAGAGAGAGAGAGAGAGAGAGAGAGAGAGAGAGAGAGAGAGAGAGAGAGAGCGATAGGGTGGGGAGAGAGAGAGAGAGAGAGCGATAGGGTGGGGAGAGAGAGAGAGAGAGAGAGAGAGAGAGAGCGATAGGGTGGGGAGAGAGAGAGAGAGAGAGAGAGAGAGAGAGAGAGAGAGAGAGAGAGCGATAGGGTGGGGAGAGAGAGAGAGAGAGAGAGAGAGAGAGAGAGAGCGATAGGGTGGAGAGAGAGAGAGAGAGAGAGAGAGAGAGCAATAGGGTGGGGAGAGAGAGAGGGGGCAAGGGGAGTCGCAGTTGTAATATTGTAATTTCAGTGTTCACCTCATAGCCATTCTTGCCTAGAGCACACAGCATAGAGATATACTTCATAGTCAAAACATAAAGTCATTCTCAAAGGCCTTACATGCACAAGCACACACGCACACACGCACACACAGACATCCGCACACACACATTCTTTCCTTTAACGCATGACACTTCCCCACCAGTGCAGAAATCTTTCTTCAGGGTACTAGCAATTTGGTCATTTGAGATAATCACAACATTAATATTTATTTTAATATTTCCAGTTTTTTTACTGTAGGAACATTAGCCATTAACCTCTATGTTTTTTCAGTAGGCAAGACATTCAGTAAATCAGTAAACAATCTTGACAAAAGGAATAATAAAAATAAAAAATTTTATTATAATAAAATTAATAAAAATAAATAGATGATAATAATAGTTTAATTGAACATTTATTTAACCCTCTCTTGTATGTACAGGATTACAAGAGAAATGGGTGGAGAGTTGGGGGGGTCAGCTGGGTTGATTATTACAGGATTACAGTCCAGCTGAACCTTTACTGACCTCAGCACACACACACACACACACACACACACACAAACACATGCACAAGCAGGGGCACCACCAGGGATTTTAGGCCCCATGAAAAAATTTCATATTTGACCCCACATTGAATGACGTTATATATGGTCCTACTGTATTTTTTGTGGCTTTGGGCTTCTAGAATTCTTACCACCTTTTTCCCCAATTTAAACGGCACAGCACACACACAGACATGTGCACACATGCACACACACATGCTCACATGCAGACACACATACACACAAAATACAGTCTCAGATAATCACATACACATTCTCACACGCACACACCCATTCACACATATGTATACATACATGTATAAACGCATCTCATGGACATACCCATACACAACCACACAAATTTAGTCTCACATACGCTTACTCATACACATACAGCATCTCACACAATCACAGAAACATGCCCACACTCATACCCACAAATACACACATTCTGTCTTGCAATATCACACAAGAGCAGATAGACACATGGCTTCTAATATAATCATACTCAGCGACCCAAACACTCATGCAAGCAAATACACATAGACACACACTTATCCTCACATATACATTTGCAAACACACACTCTCATTCTGACTTACTCACTCTATCACTTCACTCACACACACACACACACACACAGTCTCATACAACAGTGTGACACATACTCACAGACATGCAGAAAATCACACACACAGTCTCACATAATCTCTTACACAGAAATCACAGATTCAGTCACTCTCACACATATACAGACACCACACACACACACACACACACACTCACATGCATATACACACATGCGCATACACACACACATACACATGCGCATACACACACACATACACACACGCAAACACAAATGCACACACACACACACACACAAACATACCCACACTCACACAAATTCACACACAAGCACATACACACAAACACACATGCGCACAAACACACACACACAAATGCACGCACACACATATGCACACATAAACAAAGATACACACACATACGCACATGCACATAAAAATGCACACACACACAATCACAAACACATATACACACACAGACAAGCACATGCACACAAACACACACACACACACACACACACACACACACACATACAAACACACACAAGCACACACACACACACACACACACACACACACACACACACACACACACACACACACACACACACAAACACAGACCAGCTGCAACACAGCACTCAGAGCGCCATTATCACATTTTAATCTCCTGACTCTTTGTGGAGGGGGGAGAACAAAGGGGGGGAGGGGGATTAAAGCCAGCGGGTTCTCCTCAAACCCCCTCCCTTGCACCACATGCTCCTCATCTCCCCAACAGCATTACCAGGAAAGCACCAGTAAAACCACCAGCACTATTCATAACGACACACAGCAGCCATTAGCTTTAGTTCAGCTCCCCACCCTCTGAAATCCACACCAATTTCTTACTGCTACACTGAACCCCCCAACCCTACACCAGCCCCACACATACACTAGCTAACAACCCGCATCTCATATCAGCACTCCTAAATCGACACCAGTTCCCTAATACTACACCAGCCTTCTACAATCCTACACCAGCCCTCCAATCCTTCACCAATACGCTACCAACCCCTCCCCCCCACTTTAACAACATTCCCAAGCCCTTCCTCAGCCTCCACCCCTACTCTCCCCACCTCACACCAACATCATCTAAATTTACGTGCCCACCCCCCTCCCCAGTCTCTCTATCGCAGTCCTACCTGAGACGATGACCAGCATGTTGGCAGTGAGTGGCCGGTTGTTGTCCAGTTTGCGGCTCAGCCTCATCTCGCCGCTGCTGTGGTTGAGCAGCAGCAGGTGCAGCTCGTTGCCGCGCTGGATGGAGTAGTGCAGCCGGTCAGAGACGTCTGGATCGTGCGCCGGCACGCGCCCAATCACACTGTTCGGGAAGCTGTTGGAGCGGTTAGATACGAAGTTGTTGAAGATGATCTGGAAGTCCTGGAGCAGCGGCCCATTGTCGTTCTGGTCCACCAGGCGGATCCGCACCGTGGCTCGACTCACCAGGGGGGCCGAGGTGGCCTGCACCACAATCACGTACTCTGACCGCGCCTCGTAGTCCAGGTCAATCAGTGAGGTCAGCTCCCCGGAGAAAATATCCATTTGGAAGATCTCTGGAATGTTCCCCTCCACGATCTGGTACATGATCTGTGCGTTGGGGCCCTCGTCCGGGTCGCTGGCCGTGATCTGAGCCACCACAGACCCAACCACACTGTTCTCCTTCACCAGAACCTCAAAGTCGTCTGCCGGGAAGACGGGCGCATTGTCATTGACATCCAGCACAGTCACCTGGATGTGCACCGGAGTGCGCTGTGGGGGGACCCCGCGATCCACCGCGTAGGCTGTCAGTTCATAGAATGGCACGCTCTCGCGGTCCAGCCGACGCACGGTGCGCACAATGCCAGAGGTGGGCTCGATGGTGAAGTCACCATCCCCGTCCTCGCCATTCTGGAAGGTGTACTGCACACGGCCATTGGCATGAGCGTCGCGGTCGGTGGCAGAGATCTGGAGGACGCTGGTGAAGGGCGGGGCATCCTCACTGACCGTGCCCTGGTACCGCGGGCTAAGGAACTGCGGTGCGTTGTCGTTCACGTCGTTCACATTCACCTCCACGTAGGTTGTGTCGGACTTCTGCGGGATTCCATTGTCACGTGCAGTGATCGCCAGCGTGTAGGTCATCTGGTCCTCGTAGTCCAGCTCGGTGAGCAGTGTGATGGCGCCGTTCCCAGGGTCGATGCGGAACTGCGGGATGTTGTCCTCTAAGAAGTAGGTGATGCGGGCGTTCTCGCCAACATCTTCGTCTGTGGCACTGATGACTACGACTGTGCTGCCCGGCGGTCGGTCTTCGTTCACGCTCACCGAGTAGTGCGCGCTCTGGAACACGGGCCGGTGCGTGTTGGCATCTGTGATGTTGACGTGCACCTGGCAGGTGTCATGCAGCGTGCGGTCAGAGGCGGTCACAGTCAGCACGTACCGCCGCTCCTGCTTGTAGTCGAGCGGCAGAGCCAGGGAGAGCTGCCCTGCCCCACCCGCCGCACTGATGGAAAAGCGGTTACGCGTGTTGCCCCCCGTGATTTGGTAGGTGACCGCGCTGTTGACGTCGCGGTCGATGGCGGTCACGCTGACCACGCTTGTGCCTACAGCTGCGTCCTCATTCAAACGAACAAAGTACTCCTTCTGTAGAAACTCAGGTCGATTGTCGTTCACGTCCATAACAGTGATGGTGACGCTGGCAGAGGCTGAGAGGGGTGGGGCTCCGTAGTCTCTGGCCTCCACGCCAAAGAAATAGTGCTCCACTGCCTCACGGTCCAGCTCTGAGCTCACAGTCACCCAACCTGTGGCCGAGTTTATCACAAAGGGCGTGTCCGAGCTGGTGCCCGTCAGCCGGTACTCCAGCCGAGCGTTGTCACCAGAGTCGGTGTCGATAGCCTGGATGTGCAGGATGGAGTGGCCTACGGGGGCGCTCTCGAGCACGGTGGCCTGGAAGGGCGTGGAGACGAAGATGGGTGGGTTGTCGTTGACGTCTGTCACCTGCACGCTGACGATGCCCGTGTTGTTGGAGAGAGGAGGGCGACCGTTGTCTTGCGCCCGCACTCTGAGCGTGTACTCCCTCTCTGCCTCAAAGTCCAAGGGCGCCACCACCTGGATGTCACCAGTCACACTGTCGATGGAGAACTGGCCGCGGCTGTTGCCGCTGATGATGTTGTAGTGCACGGCTGCGTTGCTGTCCTTGTCGTGGTCCGTGGCGCTGACGCGCAGGATCTCCGAGTGCGGCCGCATGTCCTCGCGCACTGCCACCACGTAGCGCTTCTCGGTGAACTGCGGCACATTGTCGTTTTCATCCAGCACGGTGATGTACACCCTGACTGTGGCCGACCGTGGGCCGGGCTCTTTGCCCTGGTCACTGGCCTCCACCTGCAGGGTGTAGCGCTCCATGGTCTCGCGGTCAACAGGGCCACGCGTGGCAATCAGCCCCGACCGCGGGTCGATCTCAAAGGCAGCCCGCGCGGCCCGCGGCATCGCCCACGAAGCGATAGCGGATGTTGGCATTGGAGGGGGCGTCCAGATCGGTGGCGCGCAGCTGCAGGATGGGGTATCCCTCCTCTACGTTCTCGCGGATGGTCTCGCGGTACTCGCTCTGCTCGAACACGGGCGAGTGGTCGTTGCGGTCCGACACCGTGATGGCGACCATGGTGGTGCCGGACAGGCGTGGCGAGCCGTGGTCCACCGCGGTCACGCGGAAGTAGTGCAGGTCCATGTGCTCGCGGTCCAGCACCTGTGTGGTGGTCATCAGGCCCGTGGTGGGGTCCATGTGGAAGAAGTCCGTGGATCTGCTGTTCATGAGCGGCGCCATGCTGTAGCTGAGTCGCCCCGCATCCCCAGCGTCGGGGTCCTGTGCTGACATGCCAATGACTAAGGTACCGGGTGGCTGGTTCTCGGCCACCTGCACCTGGAAATTATACTGGGAGAAATGGGGGTGCCTGTTCGCCGCTCGCCGTGAACGGCCCGGAGCAATGGACAAATTCTGTCTCTCTCTGTCCCCCTCTTCTCCTCTCTCTTTAAACATACCTCCCCCTCTCTCAATGTCCTCATATACTTCACTCTCATTCTTCTCATCCCCCTCTCTTTCTCTTTTCCTGTCCTCATCACCCTCTCCATCTCTCTCTCCATCCTCATACCCCCCTCTCGCTCGGTTCTCATCTACTTCTCCTTCCCTCTCTCTATGCTCATGTCCCTCTGTTCCTCTGTTCTCGTAGCTCTCTCCCCCTCTCCATTTCTCACTGTTTTTTCCTCCCTCTGCCTCTGTGCTGTTTTTATGACCTTTCTCTTCTTCTCTTTGCTCAATCACGTCTGTCCATTTTGTTGCCTTTGTTTTTCCTGGACCCTGCCACTCCCCCTCCTCCTCCTCCTCCTCCCCCTCCCCGCCCTCTCTCCTCCGCCCCTTGGCCTCGCGACCCAGCTGCTCCCGCGGCTGACTGACACCCCTGTGCTGTAATGCCACTAATTTCCCGGGTTTTAATTGCAGTCGCGTGACTCCCTCATCGGTGTTTAAGCTGTTGCGAGTTGCGGTGCCGACACACGTGGCGTGGCAGCTCTCCTTCGGGACCTCCTCCCCTGGTGTCTGCTGGGAAGGCATGCGCCGAGTCACTCCCTGCTTTCCGTCTGCACCTAAACCTGCATCGCTCAGATTTTTGTTCTTCTCATCGGCATCTTCCTTGCTAGTGTTATTGTTGTTTTTGTTGTTGTTGTTGTTGTTGTTGTTGTTGTTCAGGTTATTTGTAATCCTCCAATGTATTATATCTGAAAGTGTGTTTTCTTCCAGCCATGTGTGACGAGGCAAACTTGTGATGGGAGCTGTCCAGTGGACTGGTGGTGCTGATTGCTTTATGTCACCAGTGCGAGCCGTGGAGTACAGCGATTGTTCTGAGGGGTGTTGATTTCTAGAGTGCAGAACTTCAGAAAGCTCAGTCAGATTTAAAGCGGGAGTAATAGCAGGGCCTGTTTTGATGACATCATCGTTAGAGACATCAGTTTCGACAGCAGCAAGAAGAGCTGACACTTTTTCAGGAAAAACAGAAGACTGAGTTGTGGAAATAGCAGTAGACACAGAATGGGCACTGGCCTTAGTATGGGCAGCAAACTCTGTGTTGACTTCATTTGTGACAATAGTGGGAATATGACAGTGGTTCCAGGAGTCTAGATTACTCACTGACACATGACACTTGGGGCGCCTCTGGTGGGTTGGAATCCCCTGGGACGAGCCTTTGCATTGAGTTGGGATACCCCTTTCCCCGCCGGTCTGTGTACTCCCTGTGCTTCTCCTGCTGTCAGTCAGAGAGACAAGCGAACTCTCCCCCTTCTCTGGAGTTGTTCTGCTGTTTAGGTCTGTTGTTATAGTCGCACCACGAGCATTATTGATCGGATGAAATAAAATACTTCTGTTTGTTGGTGTTTTCACTCCATCCACGGCGAGACAGTGGCAGCCATGTCGGTGAGCACAATGAATAAGCGCGACAGCGATACTCAGGTTGTCGCATCTGCTCAGAGTCAGGTGCGACTCTGAGCAGCCGCTCGCGTTGTCTGCTGCTGCTGAGGACACAGAGCTCGGGCAGGGCCCGCGCGCGCTGCTCCCAGTGTCACAAGCTGTAGCGATTGAATAAATACAACCCTTGCTGACGACATCGATAAAACTGTAACTGCCACAATTACATACGTCATTATCGCCAGTGTCCACCTCAAAATATAGATTGGGGTTAAAGTGACAGTCTGAAAGCAGCCAGTGGGGATTCTTCTGTGCTACGGGACTGGCCCAACAGCTGGGCCCGGATGCTGGGCGCTGGCCCGTGTAAAGATAAGCAGCAAGCCGCTCACATCGCTTTCACCTCCCAAGCGTTGGTCACTCACAATGACTCCTCCCGTGGCGACTTTAGCAAAGGGAGGAAAGCAGCTGAAGGAGGGGTAACTGGGTGTTCGTTCTAGTCCTTTGCACAGACGGCTTTTTGCCATATTGTATTGGGGATGAGAGAAAATGTAAAACAACGCCCCTTCCCCCGCGGCTCCTCGTACCTGACAGGAGATGACGGTACACAGTCCATGGCCGCTGTCCCCGAGCTGCTCTTTGTGCATCTCCGAATCCAGAGCATAAAGGTGTTAGTGCGCACGGACACCGACACGCGCCCTCCCGACTAATGCAGCCCCAGACGTGACATTTTGAGGCACAGTAGTCGGACTGTAAAATCCACCATGGACGGATCTCTGAATCGACTCCGGCCAAGACCACCGGTCCACCGCAATCGTTCGCTCGCTTGTCGGGTCCAGGGATGGGGTACGAGCCCAAAGTCCGGCTGCAGCGCGCCGCTCCCCTCCCCAGTCCGTCGGCAAACAAAGAGCTGAGAGGCAGAAGGAACAGGAGTCGAAAGAGCAGGCGGAATCCCACTAGCAGTGCAGCCATTAGTCTGGTAAGATCCCTACTGTCCCCCTTTCTCCCTCTCGCTCTCTCTCGCTTCCTCACTGACTGTGTGTGTGGCGCTCTCCTCTCTATCTTTCCCGTCCCCGGCTAGGTCGCCAACACCGCCGCCACCGCCCGACACCTTCCCCCGTGCTCCCCAGTCTTTCGGTGGGCCCGGGAAGGTTGCATTTACTCCCTGTGTTCAACTGGACTCGGGCTCGCGGCGTCAGGGGCGCAGCATCTCTGCCTTTCATTCATCTCCAACATGGCTCTCAGCAGACTCATTGGTACCATCCATCCTCGGACTACAATCCATCCCCACCCCTCCCCCCGTCATCCTTTCAGTATTCACAGAAATATGGGAGAATGGTTTATTCCAGTGCGCAAGACTGCTACACCTCCTGCGGCCGCTGCCAGTGCAATATCCATTCTCAGCGGGAGACTTTTAACAATTCATTTACACCCATTAATATTTTTTTATTAACCTCGTGCTACTATGTGGTTTGTAGGTAATGTATTACAAGGAACGTATAGGCTACTACGGATGCTCGTTTTAAAGTGTCTATTATCAGTATGATTCAGACCATGTAAGCTTCACTATTTCACCTGTATTTGTCCCAGTATAAATATCACAGATGGACTTTGGTCATCATGGTGGGGATATATATTTTTTATCAGTTGCCTGGGCCTCACAGAACAACTCACACGCTAACGAAAGCCATCAGAACTCACACGTGACCTCAGCACATATCTCTCACAGTGGGCTAATTACTTGACCTCTCCTCTTCTATCCTGTCATAGCCGTGTATTAATTTCAAACTGCTGAATACTTTCTAGTTGTCTGAGGTAAATATTAAATAATGTTGTAACATTTAGAGCTGTTTCCCACTCGTTAGGAAAGGTGATTAAATGTATAGGTAGCCTACCTCCTAAACATGGAAACCCAAATAACATAAAGCAGGATTTGACACAGGCGGCTGCGCGAAGAGCACGTAAGGGAGTAATTTTAATAAAACAGCCAATGTTCGCGCTGGAAGGTATTAATTCCCGTCACGAATCAAGTTTTGAGTCTTGAGTGCTTCAACATCGTTTGTAAAAAATAATAAATGCTGATTTGTTCAATTTATTTTTCGACTTATTATTAATCATCATCATCCTAAACATTATTTAAAGAGCAACTTTCATACATGGAAACAAGAACTCAAATTGCTTCACAGTGGAAAAAAGACAGTACATAAAATAATGGAAAAAACTCAAAATCAATGAGAATTATAATAATGAAAACATACAAAATTAGCGATGGACGAATATGTTCATGTGTGGCAAACTGTCCTAGTTTTGACACATAGCCTACAGAAAAGGACGCTTTCATTCGCACATAATTCATTTTTGGAACACATAAGAGCTTTGACGTAGCAGATCTCATCGCTTTGGTTAGCTGGTGATACAAGAAAACATCGGAAATGTAGCCTATTCAATTTAGGACAGCAGTCTAAACTAGTTTTTTATTTATTTAAAAACGTTAAAATCGGTTATAAAACTAAACTGACACGTATAACTAATGGAGTGACTTCAGTACCGGAAAGTGTGTAGGCTACTTATTCTCTTTCTGGTACGGGCAAGAATTCTTGCAGCTGTATTCTGTACAAGTTGCAGCTGTTCTGTTAATTTATTTGGAAGACCCAAGAACAGAGCATAATCTAACCGGCTCATATTAACTACGCGCATTAGTATTTCGGCGTCGGCCTGAGGCAAAAACAGTTTAACTTGAGAAAAGTTCCTAAAATGGAAAATGGCCACTATTGATTTTCCACACATGCACGCCTCTCATTCTCTCGGCTTTGTGTCATTTGGATTTGTTGCATTGGATTTTCTCATAATATCTAACATTCTGTATCCGGAACAAACTGATAAAAGGCCATTCATTTTAGCACAACAGGATACGAATGGTCAAATATTAATTTGCAACCGTTAAGTTAGTAGCTAGACTATTTAGCATAAAACAAGAATTGCTGCCGGGATAAATTCGGAAGATGGAATTTAATTGCTGTGGCACAGTTTACTGAAGACGGCAGTACACGCCTAACTAGTAAAATGATTATGTTTTACTTAATCATAATATTGTAAATGTAGATATTATCATTCTAATTTAGATAGTAGATATAACAATGATAATAACACCATGCAAAGATTAATCTGAGTGATTGATCAATTGATGCATTTCATTCCAATTAATAATTAATTTAAAAAACATTTGGTGCCGTTGAACGGTAATCATTTGCTTGATCATTTGAACAGAGGAGACATACAGACCTCTTAAATGAAGTAACATGTTGATTTTACATTTAAGGTAGGTGCAGAAGGCAATGTAATAGCAATGAATACAATATAGGCCTAGGCCTAGTGTTTGAATAGCAAATAGCCTCGAGTTCAGTTCGTAGAGGCAGTGAAAAGTTTGAGCTGTCACGCTCGCGATTGCTAGCAGCTAACTTGAAAATAATAACCTTTCTTTCATCACTGTTTCACGTTTTCAACTAAAATTAGCCTCTTTCATTGAACGAAATGTACGTGGTTACGTAGGCCAATCGCTGAATTTAAGCACTTAATTGGAACGAACAAGTAGGGCAACGCTGGGGGAAAAAGACATCATCCGATTAATATACCAACTAATTCAAACAATAGGGGAAATCCAGTATGGAAAGCGTTTATATTTCGATTAGATTAACGAGCAAGTGTGAATTAGTGTGTGGGTGACACCCTTCCTTAGAATGAGTCTCTGGATCAATATCCGCTCGCGCCACACCGGATTCTTTTCTGTGCCGCAGGCCGCCAGGACACAGCTAGTCGGCAGTATGAGTTACCATGGGAACTAGGAAAGTGGGGGTTGGAGAGGGAAGGGGGGCTCCTTGGGTCTTTTTGCCTGCTAGCCAGAGACATACCGTAATTACACGCTCGCACCCCACCCCGCCCTTCTCTGCCTGTAGACACTCTATGTCACCTCGTGCTAACCCCTCCCCGAAGTCTCGGCGGCAGGGGGTGGCAGCACGGTGTACATCTGGCTGACACGTCAACGATGCGCTAATGCATATTCACGAGAGAGTGTGAGAGCGAACAACAAAAACGCCTATTGTTATCGACATCCCCAATTTATTCGAAAGAGCTGTCCTGTCACTTTGAGGGGGCTACTCCCCGTGCTCCCTCGTGAAAGTGATTGAGACATATGGCGGGGGCAGCTGCACAACGCATGCGGGTGATTGTGTATTTGTTACCGACGGAGGGTGCGCATGAAAGAGCCACGCAGGGTGAAAGGAACAGAGAACAGCCATGATGCTGAACCCACAGCACATACCACCCTTGATCTGCGTGAACCTACCTGTAAACTCATAGAAGCACGCATACACTCACACATGAACACTGAGACACAGAACCATACAGCATTCAACACAGGGTGGGATTGAATTGAAAATGATGTCATCTGTGATTTGGGCAGATTATGTGATTATGGGGCCTGGTTGGATGTTTGCTTATTGGATTCGGACATAGAGCTCTGGCAATTTGAGCATTTAATTACATTTCCCTCCCACCCTCCCACAAGCACTTACTGTTTCTGTATGCATGTATACACACTGTAAAATGTTCAGTGTTAATTGGACTCTTACAGAGTGCATATGGTCTCTAGTGGACTCATACAGTATGTACTCTGTTATAGTTTAATTAATACTACTATATACACACAGTGCAGTCCATAAGTATTTGGACAGTGACAGAATTTTTGTTGTTCTGGCTCTGTATACCAGCACATGGATTTGAAATTAAACATTTAATATTAGGTTACAGTTCAGACTGTCAGCTTTAATTTAAGGGTATTTACATCAAAATCCAGTGATCCATGTACAAATTACGGCCCTTTTTACACATAGCCCTCCCGTTTTAAGGGGTGTAGTGCACAAAAGTAATTGGACAAATTAACATAATCTTAAATGAAGTCATCATATCTAGTACTTGGCTGCAAATCCTTTGCATTAGATGACTACCTGAAGTCAGCGACCCATAGAAATCACCAAAGCTGGGTATGTTCCTTGGTGATGCTCTGCCAGCCTGGACTGTAGCCATTCTCAGTTCCTGTTTGTTTCTGGGGCGTTTTTCCTTCAGTCTTGTCTTCAGAAAGTGAAACACATGTTCACTTGGATTCAGGTCGGGTGATTCACTTGGCCAGTCAAAAACATTGCACTTTTTGGCCCTGAAAAACCCCTTGGTTGCTTTAGCAGTGTGTTTGTGGTCATTGTCCTGCAGCAAGGTAAAGTGCCATCCAATGTGTTTTGAGGCATTTGGTTGGATCTGAGCAGATAATATGTTTCTATACACTTTATAATTCATCCTGCTGCTGCCATCAGAAGTCACATCATCAATAAAGACAAGGGAGCCAGTTCCAGTGGCAACCATACATGCCCAAGCATAACACTACCTCCACCATGTTTCAAAGATGAGGGGGTGCTTTGGATAATGAGCAGTTTCTTTCTATATCCACATATTCCTCCTTTCATCACTTTGGTACAGGTTAATACTCATCTTATCTGTCCATTAGAGTTTATTCCAGAGCTCTGTAGTTTTTGAAAATATACTTTTTATCCAACTTTAAAGACCCTGGCCCTTCTGTTCTTGATCTTGCAGCTAACTTAAAGAGGTTATGCTTGTGTCATACTCACTTTATGATAATCTTTGACACATTTATGCCTACATCCTGGAGAGTGTTCTTTATCTGTTCAACAGTTGAAAAGTGTTTTTTCTTCGCAATTGAAAGTATACTTCAGTCATCCACTACAGTGGTCTTCCATGGTCTACCGGGTTGTTTGCTATTGCTGAGATCACCAGCTTGTTCTTGCTTCCTAACAATGTATCAAACAGTTGATTTTGCCACCCCAATGTTTTGGCTATGTCTCTGATCTATTTATTCTGATTTTCAGCCTCATGATGGCCTGCTTTCCTGTCATTGACAATTATTTGGTCCTCATGTTGAGAGACATCAGTAACAGGCTTCAAATGCAAGTTCCACACCTAAAATCAACTATAGACATTTTGTTATCATTCTTGTGCAAGAACTAATGATGCAAAGACACACAGCTGGCCAATAAATAGCTGAGCAGCCAATTGTCCATTTACTTTAGCTTCCCTAAAATGGGGGACTACATATAAAAAAGGGCTATAATTCCTATATGGATCACATGATATAGATGTAAATACCCTCAAATTAAAGCTGAGAGTCTGCACTTTAACCACCATTGTTTTATTTCAAATCCAATGTGCTGGGATACACAGCAGAACGACACAGATTCCGTCACTGTCACAATACTTTTGCATTTAACACTATATATGTATACTATATACAGTGCCCTCCACAATTATTGGCACCCCTAGTAAAGATGAGTAAAAAGGGTTATAAAAAATTAATCGTTTGGTGAATTAGCTTAATCTCACACTGAAAGAATTAGAAAAATCCAACCGTTAATTGAAGTAAATTTATTCTGAGAAAAAAAATCCCTCATCAAAAAATAATTATTTTTAAACAAAACCATGTGTGCCACAATTATTGGCACCCCTACATTTAATACTTTGTGCAACCTCCTTTTGCCAATAAAACAGCACAGAGTCTTCTCCCGTAACATCTAATAAGGTTGGAGAATACAGAGCAAGAAATCTGAGACCATTCCTCTTATAGAATCTCTCCAGATCATCCAGAGTCCTAGGTCCCTCTCTTGTGCACTCTCATCCTCAGCTCAGCCCACAGGTTTTCAATGGGGTTTAGGTCAGGGGACTGAGATGGCCATGGCAGAAGCTTGATTTTGTGTTCAGTTAACCATTTTTGTGTTCATTTGGAATTATGTTTTGGATCATTGTCCCGCTGGAAGATCCAACGACGACCCAGTTTTAGTTTCCTGGCAGAGGCAGCCAGATTCAGATTAAAAATGTCCTGGAATTTCATGGAGTTCATGATGCCATGTACCCTAACAAGGTTCCCAGGGCCTTTGGAGGAAAAACAGCCCACAACATCACGGAACCTCCACCATACTTAACAGTGGGGATCAGGTTATTTTCGGTATAGCCATCCTTCTTTTAATGCCAAACCCACCTAGAGTGTTGGTTGCCGAAAGCTCAATTTTTGTTTCATCTGACTATAGAACACGGTTCCAGTCAAAGTTCCAGTAGCATTTAGCAAACTCCAGGCACTTACGTTTGTGGTGAAATGACAGGAAAGGCTTTTTCTGGCATGCCTTCCAAATAATTTGTTGGCATGGAGGTGACGTCTAATGGTAGTTTTGGAGACTTGATGACTCCAAGATGCTACTATCCTCTGTAATTCTCCAACAGTGATCCGTGGCGATTTATTTGCCCTTCTTACCATCCTCCTCACTGTGCGTGGGGGCAAAATAAACGTGGCTCCTCTTCCAGGCAAGTTTGTAACAGTTTCAGTTGCTTTGAACTTTTTAAGTATTGCCCTAATGGTAGATATGGACATTTTCAGGTGAGTAGTTATTTTTTTATAGCCATTCCCTGACTTATGAAGCTCAACACACTTTTCCCTCATTTGATTTGTGTGTTCTCTATCTTTCCCATGTTGATGTATGAATAAGGGAATATGGCCTCTGTGTCACCTAATATTTATACCCCAGTGAAACAGAAAGTCATGGATTACTGCTTGGAAGTTCCAAAACACTCTGATCAACTTTAAAAAGTAAAATATAAATGGAAAAAATGCTTCAGTTACATTTTGTTCATAAGAATTTATAGGGGTGCCAATATTATGGCACACATGGTTTTGTTAAAAATAATTATTTCTTGAGGAGGGATTGTTTTTCTCAGAATAAATTTACTTCAATTAAAGGTTGGATTTTTCTCATTTTTTTCAGTGTGAGATTAAGCTAATTCACCAAAAGCTTTTATAACCCTTTTTACTCATCTTTACCAGGGGTGCCAATAATTGTGGAGGGCATTGTATATATATATAATATATATATATATACTGTATGTATGTATATATATATATATATATATATATAGTATTAAATGGTAGACACACACATAAGCAGGATGTCTCTCTCGCTCACTCTCTGTCTCTCAAACACACACAAACACAGTTATCCAGGTCACAGGGTTTTGTTTGTGAAAAAAGAGTAAATGAGCGAGAGAGAGAGGAAGAGAGGGAGAGGTGAGCAAGATAAAGGAGGATAGAGCTTATTTCAGTGTGGGCAAACTGTAAACAAATGAGAGAGGGAGAGTGAGTGTGTGCATCTATGGGTGTGAGTGCGTTTGTATGGGGGAGCGAAGGTTTATAGGCCAGCTGTGCATAGTCTCTTAGTCAGCCACTGACCCAAATCACAGTGAGAGAGAGAGAGCGAGACACAGAGAGAGAGAGAGAGAGAGAGAGAGAGAGAGAGAGGAGAGAGGAGAGAGAGAGAGAGAGAGAGAGAGAGAGAGAGGAGAGAGGAGAGAGAGAGAGGAGAGAGAGAGGAGGAGAGAGGAGAGAGAGAGAGAGAGACACTCAGGGCTGACATTTATATGAAAAAGAATCAAAAATAATTCCACTATCACTTGCAGCAATTGCATTTTCCTTGTTCATTGTAGAGTCATTGTTTTTACTAGATACTCTCTGAGGTGACTTACAGTTGAAGTTGGAAGTTTACATACACTTAGGTTGAAGTCATAAAAAAAATTTTTTTAACCACTCCGCAGATTTCATGTTCGCAAACTATAGTGTTGGCAAGTCAGTAAAGACTAATCTACTTTGTGCATGACACAAGTCATTTTTCCAACAATTGTTTACAGACAGATTATTTCACTTTAATTCACTATATCACAATTCCAGTGGGTCAGAAGTTTACATACACTAAGTTGACTGTGCCTTTAAATTTTTAATATTTGGTCGCATATCCTTTGGCTTTGCATGCCATGACTTCCTGATGTCTGTGACCCAACAACATCAAAAGACTCTTCATATCTTATTTTATGGTACTCTTACAAGCAATAGTATAACGTCTCTGCATTTGAATGCATCTGTATGGGAATTGGGGGGTAGGACTAGATTTAGCTGTAAATTACACTGGAACAGTAAGGAACACATGGTTGGCAAAAATGGCTCTAAGTCATCAAGGGTCTGACGTATCAAACAAGCCTTAAATCATCACTCTGCTGCCAGAAATACAGTAGATATGGATGGATAACTTGAAGGGTTTCTTCTGACTTATTTTTCCATAGAGTTCAATAGGAAAATTTGTCAGGAAAAAACCACCCTTAAAGTGATCCATCCATATCTACTGCATATCTGGCAGCAGAGTGATGGTTTGAGGCTCATTTCATACCCCAGACCCTTGATGACTTAGAGCCATTTTACCAACCATGTATTCCATACTGTTCCAGTATGATTTACAGCTAAATCTAGTCCCACCCCCCAATTCCCATATAGATCCATTCAAATGCAGAGACGTTATAGTATCGCTTGTAAGAGTACCAGAAAATAAGATATCAAGATTCGTTTGATGTTGTTGGGTCACAGACATCAGGAAGTCATGGCATGCAATGGATATGTGACCAAATATTAAAAAGATTACTTTATTCTACATATAAATGCAGGGGGTGCCAATAATTGTGGCACACGTGATTCTATTAAAAATAATTATTTCTTGATGAGGGATTTCTTTTTCTCATAATAAATTTACTTCCATTAAACGTTGGATTTTTTCTAATTTTTTCAGTGTGACAGTGAATTATTTTTTAAAACAATACTGTCACAATGGTAAACTCAACAAGACAACATTTGATCAATGCTTTAAAAATAAAAACTGAAACATGAAGTCTCAAGGAACACATTTCAATAATGAAATGCAACTGGATAATTTTTAAAGCTATCTCTATGCCATGCTGTTTTTTCTTTGCTTGATAATGGCATCTACAAAAATGAATTAAAAAAGAATAACTGAAAAGGTACAATATGCAACTTTGAGTATCAATTTTGGTTATACGTATATCCTATATTCTTGAAGAGTAGGACTTTTTCACCTTTAAACAACTTAATATCATACAGAAAGATGTATATATTTAAGAAAATGTATTTAATATCTTCAAGCACATTAATTAACATTACTCAATTGGTTTAACTGTAATTCTAGTCGCGCCACCTGACATGTTGGTCGCACCCACCTGACTTTTCAAACTCAATTCAAATCTTACAGGAATTAACTTGGACACCTATATACATTTTTGTCCTTGAACTCAAGGTTATACATATATTTTTTCAATCAAATACACATTTTCTGAATAAAAACTAATTTTCCTAGTTTTCCAGGGGTCATACCACCTGACATGGTAAGTTGGACCAACCTCACCATTACTCAAAAACATCAAATTATGTAATATTTGTGGGAGAGTTATTAACCTTGTTACTGCATGACAGGAGTCCTGTGGGGTCTTCTGTGTGATGTCACACCCTGTTGCATCGTTTTCTTACAGGCACAGTACATAAAATTATGTTTTTATGTCGGTCGCCCCCCCCCCTGACATTTGGAGAAGTCAATTTCTCAGACAAAGGTTTTTTAAGTAATAGAATAGTTTTGAAATAGGACTGTTAACCCTTTTTACTCATCTTTACCAGGGGTGCCAATAATAGTGGAGGGCACTGTATATGGGTCAATGACATGACGTGATTTTTTTGTGTCCGAATTCATTACTTTCCTAAAAATAATAATAAAAAAAACATGTTATATATCAAATTGCACTACAATATCTCCTTTATGATAAACCCTTCTCATTTTATTGAAATCCAATTTATTTTTCAAGTTTTCGTGTTCTAAAGTCCCAAAATGTCAGGTGGTGCGACCGTCCGAACATACATGCAGAGAACAAAACTGCAATAAATTCCTAATCAAATAGTTTGGCATGATTTTATGTTAGATTGCTTATAAATGACGGAAAGTAGTTTAAATGTTGAATGTGCAGTATTGTTTTGAATGCTGACCTGAATGAAATGTAGTCCTAATTATTGAAATGTGTTCCTTGAGACTTGATGTTTCAGTTATATTTTTTAAGCATTGATCAAATGTTATCTTATTGACATTACCACTGTTGCTGGCCTGAATTAAATGTAATTGTATGATTAAGTTCCGGTATAAAATGCTCAGGTTTCAAATAAAAGCCAAATGAAACCAGAGTAAAATGCATTTACATATCCTTCTTTTTATTTAGTGAATTTCAATCATTATTGAGCACAATGTCAGGGTGGCGCGACTGGTCATGGTCAGGTGGTGCGACCAGCAAATTTACATTTAAATGTATCCATTCCCATTGCAGTCTGCAAAATGAAATCAGAAATATATTTTTTGTATACAAATAATTTTTACTGTTAGAATTTTTGTTTTCTTTCTCTCTATGGAAAATAAGGTGTTTGAAAACAAAAAGAAGTGGCCGTTTCTATAAATGGAAATAAAACTGCCATAAATAAAGAAATTAAAGTGGAATTTACCATGTGATGTGTATTTTACACACTATAATGATTCATATTTTGCAGGTTTTCAGTAGTGGTAAATACATTAAAAGGGTATTATTCAAAATTCATATATGGTCGTGCCACCTGCATTTCTGGGTGGTAAAATATTAAATCTTGTTTAAAAATGCATTTATATCACCTTAAAAGCTATGAAACAAATATAAATACACAGGATATATTCTTGTGGAATTAAGAATGTATTTAAAATCCTTTTTTTATTTTTTTATTTTGAAAACCTTATTTGTCATTGACCCATATATACAAGAAGAGGCCAGTCTCTTACAGTGTTTTCTGGTTTTTGTGCTTTCCTTTCAGTCAGTAGCCCAATTTAGGCCTTGGATTGAATTGAGCGTTTTAGCTAATCAGTCACTTAAATGAAGCATTAAGTATGGGAACACATAGAAAACCAGCAGACTTTGCAGTCCTCCAAGATTTGAGTTTGAAATCCCTGATTTGGAGGATCACTGGCTGAACAAGAAATGAGGATTAGTCACAAAAAGTAGTTCTATCCTTTATGGCATAAAACTTTGTGGCATAGTTTGGCAGAAACATACCAAATACATATTATCCATCACATTAGTCAGAGCTAAATTTGCAAGGAAGCTACTGCTTTGTAGGTGATGTTCTAACATAAAATCTTCGATATTCACTCAGTCGTGATTTTCAATGACATGTCAAAGCAAATCCCAAACCTGAGAAAGTTCAGGCACGAGTAAGCTATAACTAACATAACAATCAAATTCAATAAACACAGAATGATATTGTATGGGTTGGCACCACCTAAACAGTAGGCTATGTAAAATGGTATTTGATTATAATGCTCAATTTTCCAGCTATAGGTTTCTACAACCTTTACATGGCTTAATTTGTGATACTCATCCAGATGAATTTATCCAGATAGGAAACATAGTTAGAAGCTAGGCAGCAGCTTAGTGGTGGAAAAAAAAAAAACTGAAACATTAGCTCATTAGCTAGCCTAGTTAGTTTCACTGGTATATATCATCACCATATTCTAAATATCTAAGGGAGAACTGGAGACATACTTCTCTAAATTATGCATAAGGTTGGCATGGAGAGTATCTAACAATAGTTTCAGCTTGTTATCTGTCAGGAATTCCAGTAATGGTGACAAAAGGGGAAATGTGAGTTTTCCACTGTAAATGAAAAACTTAAAAAAATATATGAAAAAAAATGATCCGTAGAACACCCATCTGGCGCTTGCAAAGTATGTGAATATATCTGCAAAGCTACAATGTAATTTTCTTGCAAGGAAACCATAAGCGTAATCATAACCATAAACATAAACATAAACATAACCATCGATAATCCCTGCCAGATAACAGCAGCCTGGCTGGTTTCACATGTAGCCCTAATGACAGGGTTTAATTCTACAGCAGACCCTGGACAACTTCCACCACATCTCCTGTCTGCCCATGCCCGGTCACCTTCTCCAGCTCTCTTTCTCATGTGCTTCGCTGCAGCCATAGATTTACCCCCCACCAAGCTAGCATGTCTATCCCTGACAAACAGGGTCAATATTTTTGCATATTGATATACAAAGGGCACAGTGGCAAACACCTCAAAGTTACTCGGCACCAACATAACCTATAAAGGATGTTTTAATCTAATTATTTAATTTGAGATAAACAAGAAGTGTTGCTTATGTTTTGAGGAGAAGCAAAGTATTCACAATTTCAAACAACCAACATTTTCCCTTTACTTTGGATTTGCAAATAAATGGAAGTGTTTATTTATCTTTTATACCTCTTGGTGAGGTCATTTTTGTGATGACTGAACTTGCTGAACTGTGACTAAACATGACCTTACAGCAGGGTTTTGCCATATTTAAGCAGTCTACCTCTTCCAACCTTAACCAATTAACTACTTTACATCTACTCCACCTTAAAGTACACTTCCTTATTAAACTAGTGGATTTACTCATGTATGAGTAAATATGCATATTATTTAGACTCCTGCCAACAGCTTGGCACAACGTACAGCTGTAGTATCTGTACACATACATATGTGAGTTTGAACAGAGGAGCCAGTTAATCTCTCTAAGAAGGCATCCAGATACAGTTCCGTAGAGATATTCAGCAGCTGGTGAAAGCTTTGATTAAAACAGTCAGTCTTGCCAACTCAATTTTAAGGCTAAACATGGCTCATGTTATTGTGGCACAAACTATCAGCAAGGAGGGTAAACTGGACACAGGCAATCCTGCAACTATAAAAGACAATATAATTTGGGTTATACTGCCATGGAGGTGGCGTGAGGTCAGTCATTTTTGTCATATTCTATTCATTCAATTTTTTAATTTACACATTTTGTATTTTACTGGTACTGCAACAGAAAGACTGCAGGCAGAAAAAGGTAGATACATAGAAGGAGTGTGTGTGTGTGTGTGTGTGTGTGTGTGTTGTGTGTGTGTGTGTGGTTGGGGGGGGGGGGGGGGGGGGGGGGGGGGGGGGGTGGGGGGGGGGGGTGTGTTTGTGTGTCAGGGGGACAAGGTATGGGAGGAAAGGCCAACAGCTGTTGCATTTAGAGTCAATCTGATTAAACTCCCCCCTTCCACTCCCCTATAAATTCATTGAACCACCACACAAAAAAGATAAAACAAAACAATATATGCGTTATATTATACATGATACACTGTGATACACTGTGAACTATATAATAGTGTTAAATTGTGTATTGCTGTATTGCTTTAGGTACATTCATTTAATTAATGAACTACACACACATACGCACACTGTATACATATCTGATACCTTCTCCACAGCGAATCTCAGTTCCCACCCCCCAAACTCTCACGCTGTCATTAGTAGTCATGAGAATCCAAGCAGAATCTAAAGCTTGTTAAAATGCATCAATATCAGTAACCTACACCCCCCCCCCAAATCATCCATACAGAATCACTCAACTCTCAGGGGTATCCCTGACCTCATTCACTCTCTTCTCCCCCTCCCCCCATCCCCCCTGCCTCCTGAAAGCTGAAAGACAGTCGATCTGCTCACAACAATCCGCCTTCTCATTCCATCCCTTTTTATTTTATTCTGCACTTTTTTTGTCTCCATTGGCTGCTCGTACCTGTCTTCCTCTCTCCCTCTATTGTGTCTGCTCTGCACTGGTTGCCGTGAGATGACTGACAGGCTGGCAGGCTCTGCCACAGGAGAGGAAGTGGGTGGTTACCGTATGTTCCGTTGGATGATATTGATATTTTTCACAACATGGCACAAGGCCTCCACTTTGTGGAGGATCTGAGGAATTGCACTATCATGCAAAACTGGTTTGGCCAGTTTCAGACTGCAGCCTAACAGCGGTTAGACAAAATTCTGGAAAAGGACTTCAACATTGAAGTAACTAGATCACAATTACAAAGGCAGCTACACAGGTGAGTCATATTAAGTAGAATGCCAAATACATAGCTGTATGTGTCAGCGATAAAAGAAGTCAATCTGTACTTACATATGTGAGTTTTCAAAGCAATGAAGCAACTAACAGAAAGTTTAAAGGGCCAAATGGCCAAATAGTCCATGCTTCAATTGCAGGTGCATCATCACAGAAAGGGGAACAGTATCGATAATTATGACAACAAATGCTGAACACGTGCAAAATGCATCGGCAAAGAGTGCTCGCAAGTTTAATCTTATCGACATGTACAGACGGTCACTTAATGGTACAACTGCAAATACACCAAAACTATGGCCTCAAGAATTTAACCAGCACCTATGTGACCCAGTCTCTACAAAAACTGTACATTGTGAGCTTCACAAATCTAGTATTCATAGCAGGGCCACCATTTAGAAACCTCTTCTTTCAAAGTCCAATGCACAGATGCATACCCTGGCGTAAGAAGCAATCTAAATAAGATTTAAAAAATCTGGACCCCAGAACAACAAAAATATAATATGATCTGATGAGTTTTCGTTTACTATTTTTTCCTACATCTGGATGGGTTTTATGCTTAGATAAAGCCAAAGGAAGCCTTGAACCCACTCTATTTCCATCTGTCAAACATGGTCATGGCTCTGTAATGGTATGGGCATCTCATGGGAGTCACTGGTCCGATGACTGCATTGCATGGTCACATAACGGCCAAGGAACGTGAAGTCGTTTTACAAGACCAGGTGCAGTCTAGGGTGCAAAAACTGTTCCCTCATGATGTGCCCATATTCCAAGAGGATAACGCCCCATAGGCTACACTCTGCTAAACAAATTAAAGAGTGGTGTCATGAGCACCAGGATTAAATCAAATGCCCTCCATGGACTCCACAATCACCTAAATCTAAAGTCCATTGAAACTTTATGGGAAGTCCTGGAGCCTAGAATGCAAAGTAGATTTACACCTGCTTCATCCCTCAAAGGATTAGAGGCTTTTCTTCTTGAAGAATGGTCCAATATCCCACAACACAAGCTGTTCTGAAGTTGAAGAATGGTCCAATATCCCACAACACAAGCTGTTCTGAAGTTGAAGGGTGGTCCCACTCCTTATTAATTACTTGATATTCACATAATGTTGGACATAATAATACTCATTATAATACCTGTATTTCAGTGTCACTTACATGATGCATTTGTAACCAACATTCATTCAAGGTACTGTAACTTTTGATTTACACATTGTAGACAGTATCTATTCTCAGGTCCTGTGTAGTTTTCAGTGAGGACAGTTGTAGCATTGACTATCTTCACTGAAATCGGCATAGGTTTCTAGATATTTAACTCAACTTCTGTTCTATTACAGTTTTTTACGATTGCTTTGACTCATTTTGCAAAACAGAATTTCAATGTACAAAACTCAAAATGCAAAGTGCCGAACTGACTTTCAAAATTCATACTCTAAGACACTACATCCTATGCTGACATACAAAGTGTAAAACTGTTAATGCAAAGTGCTAAACTGACTTGCAGAATTCTTACCTTAAGACACTACATCCTGTGCTGACATACAAAGTGCAAAACTGTTAATATAAAGTGCCAAACTCTAAATCATATGCTCCATTCTCAGAATACAGCCACCTAATATTACAACAATGTTCAAATGCTTATTACTACAAATGCAGATCACTAAATCAATTCAACAGGTGTTTGTAGTCATGTCTCAGTACTTGCAACAACCTTGCCCAGGTGAGTAGCATTGCAACACAATTGATAATCTCTTCACCACTACATAAAAGGCTGCTTAGAAACCTGAATGGCAGTTTCTGACATCATGGAGCAGGTCAGTGAGGTTGAGGTTGGTAACGAAGGACAGGATCATGGACAGGGTCGTGGTCGTGGTCGTGGTCATGATCGTGGTCATGGTCGTGGACCATGTACAGTAAATATACAGTATATAGGTAATAGGTACTGTACATGCCTAGTTTGCCTAGACCCGGCCCTGAGACCATTGGGCAGGCCCACACACATCCATCCCTGATTGGTCAGCCTGACCCTCCGCTGGGGGCATACAACTCCGTGTGCCTCATACATTTTCTGGATGGGCTGTACAACTGTCTCGTACAGCCAAATGCACAGATGGTGTTCATCGTTGTCTGGGACAATGACTGACTGGTTTACAGCCCATCCAGAGTTCCGATTCCAATTCCTTCCACCTTACTCCCCCCTTTCTGAACTCCATCGAGGACTTTTTCTCGGCCTGGAGGTGGAAGGTATACAATAGGTGTCCATATGAGCAGGAAACGCTCCTTCAGGCCATGGATGAGGCATGCGATGACATTACAGCCCAGCAGTGTCAGGGGTGGATAAGGCACTCTAAAATATTTTACCAGCGCTGTCTTGCCAACGAAGATATCAGATGCGACGTCGACAAAATTCTGTGGCCAAATGCAGCGGAGAGGCAAAATGCTGCTTAAGCACCGAGAAGCAGTTTTTTTTTTACTTTACAGTAAAGTTTGTTGTTACTGTGACTGTTTTTGCTTTTACTGTTGTTTTTGTTTTTACTGTACAATACAGTTGAGTTTACAGTACTGCATTACTGTATGATTTTTATTTAATGATTAAACTTCATATAATCTAATCTAATATTTTGTGTCTTTCATAAAAACACAAGCGCAAAACTGCAGTCTATCACAGGGGATGATTGCTGTACATAATTTCAAGTACTTATGAGGAAATTAACATTGCATAGTCTTTTTTGGTAACAAGTATTTTGTGTTTGACCGCATTATTTGATAATGGCCATTGTATTTGAAAATGCACCAATAATTAAACTTCAACGATGAACATATCCACTGTTCTGACACTATGATAAACTTTTGCATGAAATACAATCTAATTTGGTTCAGTTGTTTATATTGTGCATGCTATATATGATTTTGAGCCCAAGATTAGGAGTATAGCATTTTGCGTTATGACCAAAAAACACTTTCAAACTCTTTTTTTATCAGAAGGATTTTGTGTTTGGCAGCATTATTTCATGACGACTGTTGTATATTGAAAATGCAGCAATGATTTAACTTCATTGTTTGAAATATCTAATGTTCTGGTGCTGTGATAAACTTTTGCATATAATATTCTCTGATTTGACACTGGTATTTTTATTTTGCATGCTATATTACATTTTGAACCCAAAATGAGCAGTATAGCATTCTGCGTTAAGAGTTTTGCACATTGAAACTCTGTTGTGCAAAATGAGTCAAAGCAATCGTAAAAAACTGTAATCAAGGCTTCAGCTACAAAATGACAACATTTCAAAAATGTCAACATTACAGCAAGCTAAATTAATTCAGTGAACATTAAATATGAAAATTGCAACCACTGTTCTGTAAAGTTGTTTATATTTATCACCTTTATAAATGCAGTAAGGTGCCCAAAGACAATGAAATGTTGCACTGTTGTAGACGATGTGAGCTCGGTACTGCCATATGAACACATCCTAGCAGTGCAGTGTATTGTAATAGTTAAAGAACTGGTTGCAGATTTAATTCCCACATAGGCCACTACTATTGTACCATTGAGCAAGGAACTTTACCTGATTTGCTTTAGTCCATATCCAGCAATTAAAAATGGATACTATGTAAAAGTGGCTAAGAGCTAAATGCCTAAAATGGCAGTGTGATGTAAACTTTTTTTTATTTTGCACCCAACGTGGGTCTGAGCATATCCAATTCCCACTACAATTCAGAATCATCTAGAACTGCAGCCGCATACACGCTCTGACCCCTCGGCCGATTCGGGAGAATGTAGACGTCCATGGTTTTCCTCCGAATCCTCTGAAGCACGTGCTGTCGCCGCAATGCTTCTTTTCACAATGCATACTACAGCTAGAGCGGTGTCGGACGAAGACCTTTCAGACGTGGCTTTAGTGTGCAGTCCACAGACACCCACGCAACCAGCGAGGCCACTGGATAGAGATGAACGCAGACCCCTATCCAGCTGAACTTTCCTGTACCCTGGGCGACACAATCGCCAATTGCATGTCGCCCTGTGGAACTACTGGCCACAGTCAGCACCGGCATTGTCTGGATTCAATCAGAGGCCGTGAGGCTCATCCGTGCACCACAGTGTGCCCTTATGGAAATGTAATATACTGCAGTATATTTTAAATATATTGTGAAGATAATTTTGATGTATTTACAATATACTGCAGTATATTCTTTTTCCATAAGGGTGGTGCCTTAACTAAATGAGCCTTGTAATACAAACATTATCGAAACACAGGTGCACACAGAAAGAAAGGAGAGGGGTAGAGAGTTATACATGAGAAAAGAGGAACCTTTATCTTCGACAGAATAATTTTTATCTTTATTTCATTTTTCCCTCACAAGAATTCCATAGAATAATAATACAACAGAAGTCTGGATAATTTTGGTGAATTAGTTTCTATGCATGGTCATAATCATCATCATTATCATTAAAGCTAAGAATATATCATACACAAGATACACAGCACTACCCAAGGGCTTGGAGAGTATCACAAGACATACCATAACATACCATACACCACTAACAAGAACGTATCTGAATGGCATATTCCAAAGAGGACCAGGGAGGAGAGATAGAGAAAGAGAGAGAGAAGGGAGGGTGCACATCGTCAGTCTGATTATCTCAAAATATAAAACCTTGACTTGAAATAAACAGAGCTCAGCTTTTCAGTAAAAATGATTATACCGTAAAGATGTTTTTTATCCCTCTGAATCCACCGTATTGATTAATTTTGTCCCATCATGCATTGGGACACTGCTGGTCCTCATATACATCCAAACAAACGAGAGTGGCATTGTGGGATATCATCTTCTGGGAAGAGATGATTTCTGCAGCAGAGGTAAGGCAGGGAGTGTTACATAGTGCTACTGTACCTTAATCAGTGTTGGTATTTGGTCTAACCACTGATAAGTTATCATGGTACAGAAATTAATCAGAGTACCATTATGCAGTCATTAACTATACAAGAAAACCTGCCACACGACACTGAGCTCCTACTGGTCTGGACCTACAGCCCTTTAGGAGAATGTGCTGGTCAGAATGACCCCTGGTTGATGTGACATGTGTTCCAGTGTAAGAGAAGTCCATGTCCAGTTATCAGACAGACTAAATCAAGACTGCCTACAGACTGGCCCTACATACAGGCTACAACATCAAATTGTAATCAGAGATTACACTACTTAACTACTTGTCATAAAGCCTACATAACTGTCATGGTCATGGCATAATACCTGCCATAACCATTCATGAGTCGATTACATCTTATGAAATCTCATAACACTGTCATAATTTATGCAGCAAAAAAGTTTTAACTGTTATTTTGATTAAACTCGGTGAAGAGATTATTGAATTATGACAGTGTTATGAAATTTTTTATAAACTGTAAAATAGACTGGTTATAACAGGTGTCATGTCATGATTATGACAAAGTTATATAGATTTTATGAAATACAGTTAAAGTAAATTGTTACCAAATTTTCCTAATGCATTTTTGAACAGGGTTTTCAAGCCTTGCAAATCTGGGATTGCTATATCACCTCAACTACAGAAACATGGAATCGTATCTTTATATTGCGACATCAGGCCCATTCTTACAATCAAAGTACTTCATATTAAATACTACTTAATTACTATGTAAGCTTCCATAGCTTTTACATACAATGTATGTATTACATGAATTAAACATGCATAACCACTGATGACCTTGTTTAAAGAAACAGTACAGGCGTAATACACAAACTAATGAAATGACTAACTAAGTCATAAATATGCATATAAATAAGTGAAATATTAATATTGAGTAGCAGAATGAGAAGGATACGTTGCTCTGTGATGTTGGAGTTTCAAGTGTATTATTCTGGTTTAGCCATTCCCTGTTCTGCTCAACATTCTAACACACCAGCTCTACACAGTAAAATGTTCGGTGTTCAGTCAACTCTTACAGAGTTTATATGAGTCCACTATAGCCAGAGTGGGCTCATATAAACTCTGTTAGAGTTGACTGAACACCGAACATTTTACTGTGCACTCTGCATACCTGATCTGCTCTTTCTAACTCCTGTTGCGCATTCTTGCTTTGTTGTGTGCAAACTCTGTCTCTGCCCTGCTGTGATTGTGTCCTGCTCTTTGTACCTACTCTCTGCCCGCTCTGTATCCCTGATCTGCTCAATTTCCCTGCACTGTTCACACACGCCTTTTCTGCTCTGTGTCCCTGCTCTGCTTTGAGGTCGTGCTCTCTTCTTAGAGAAAGGATTACTGGATCTAATGTCATGCATGCACTCAAAAGTGAAGAGCATTACATGCAAATTAATCTGACAGTAAGATAACTTTTTTATCACAGTCTAAGCGACTTATATCTTTAACATTAGGCATATAAATCAGCTGAAACACCATTTATTAAAACATGTTCTATCATTTTAATAGCATGTGTATTACAGATGTCCTAAAATTGTTCTACACATTAAGAGGTCTTGTTATGCTGGTCACCAAATTTTTTGAACACTGAATATTTGTTAAAATAGATTCAAATATGTGCATGTATATGTGTGTGTGAGTGTGTGTGTAAAATAATAACTGATTAAACAAAGTGGGTATCTAAACACCATTTCTACACAAGGGTGATGACCTCTGGTGCCCACAAAAAATAATGGACAACACCAAGAAACAATATAATAAACTGTTAAAGGTTTTTATCCTTTTAGAATTTCACCATTAAAAAAAACTTGCACATAAACACTAGGGGAGCACAGCAGCAGTCCTAGAACACCGCAGCAGCATACATATCAGTGTTTCTCATGCTAATTATGGATATTACCATCATACGTGCCTGTGATTTTACATGGCAGATATCAGTAGCTTTCTGCAAATACAGTTCACCTTGATAAGATAATTATATGACACAAAACATGTTTTGTTAGCATAATATAAACAATAGGCAAAAAAATATGCATAAACAAGTGCATAAAAATAATAAGTAAATAAATTAATTGGACTTCTGTACTTGATAGCCTTAGTAACCCTATCATCACTACCTCATGACCTCTGCATTAGAAAAATGTCAAATCTAATGCTAAATAAAATCCAGAACATTGGAATTGTACAATATATATGGTAATATAAAATGAACATACGCCTTATCAGAAATTTGAATAAAAAACAAAACTAAATAAAACAGTAGAACAATGTAACTGCAAGAAGTGCTGACTGCTAAAAACAACTGCATTTTGGCTGAATCATTACTGGAATCACTAAGCTCCTAACCAGAACTGAAATACAGCAGAATAATGCCCTACATAACAATACTAGTATATATATATTTATATTTATAGATTTGTTATATTGATATTTATACAGCACAGACAAATACATTCTCTCAAGTTTATTATTACTATTATCAATTTTATTTATTTAAAATCTCAATTTTTTTTGTCTTTTTGGTACTGTGTTCAAGTTATTCTTTGTGTGATCGATATTTTTTGTTCTTTTGGATACACCACAATAATAAACAGCACATTGAATATCCCTATCCCTGGTGTCTTAGCCCCACCCTACCCTCCCTCCCTCTTGTTATTGGCAGACAGACACACAGACAGACATACAGGGAGGAGTGTGGAATTATGGGAAGGCCACAGGCACGGCTTTGCCCAGTACCACTGCCGTCCTCCTCCTGTTGTGAAAGAGGGAAGCGCAGTTTATGCAATGATGGGAGAACAATGCTTTTGCTTTTTCGGGGACAATGCACATGATTCTTACCATTCAGAAGGGATGAATATTAATATGCATGTGTATATTTAGCAAAGGACAATACATATACCTGACAATACATAATGTACATAATATATAATATATAATCATAATATATCCTGACACAAGACTATATATTATTTAGCTTTTATGTTTTATGTGTTCAATGCATAGCTGTGTTGGATCCAGAGGTAGCCAATCCAGGGGTCAGAAAGTAAAAGTCCTGCCATGTGTTTCACCAGCCATGAACTCAGCCAGCAGATTTCACTAATTAGTTCTACCTCCCGGCTGAAGAATTGTGCCAGCAGGGTGGTGGAGACTACTCCTCCACTGTTGAGGAGGAGTAGTCTCCCACCAGGAACTGCCGCTCCTGGTCCCCCTTACAGGTGGGGGGATCAATTAGCAAATCCAGGTGACTGGAACAAAATACTGGGTGGACTTTTATTTCCTGAATCTCGACTTTCTCGAATCTCCACCTCTGGTTGGGTCAGTGGAAATGGTCAGTGTTATGTTGGGTATGGTCTTGGGGATGGGTTATTGGGAATGGTCTGCAATGCTGGTTAGTGGTAGTGGTAAGTGCTGTGTTTGGTTATTGAGAATGGTCTGCTGTGCTGGCTAGTGGTAATGGTCAGTGCTCTGTTGGGTTATTGGGAAAGGTCTTCTGTATTGGCCGGTGATAATGGTCAGTGCTCTGTTGGGTTATAGGGAAAGGTCTGCTGTGTTGGCCAGTGGTAATGGTCAGTGCTCTGTTGGGCTATTGGGAAAAGTCTGCTGTGTTGGCCAGTGGTAATGGTCAGTGCTCTGTTGGGTTATTGGGAATGGTCTGCTGGACTGGTGAGTGGTAATGGTCAATGCTCTGTTGGGTTAGTGAGAATGGTCTGCTATGCTGGTCAGTGGTAATGGTCAGTGCTGCATTAGGTTCGTGGGAATGGTCTGCTATGCTGGTCAGTGGTAATGGTCAATACTGTGTTTGGTTATTGGGAATGGTCTGCTGTGCTGGCTAGTGGTAATGGTCAGTGCTCTGTTGGGTTATTGTGAATGGTCTGCTGTACTGGTTTGTGGTAATAGTCAGTGCTGAGTTGGGTTATTGGGAATGGTCTGCTGTGCTAGCCAGTGGTAATGGTCAGTGCTGTATTTGTTTTGGCTGTTACTCACCAGGGCTGGCTGTCTGGCTCACATCTGGTTTGAGAAGGAGGTTGGCGCCCCCTGCTGGCCATATCCTCCTTGTCCGTATTCCCCAGCCTGATTGTAACCACCACCCTGCTGGCTGTACTCTGGCTGGTAGCCCCCCTGGGAGCTGGCGTAGGGGTCCTCCTGGCTATAGCCACTCTGCTGGCCGAATGACTCGGGGGCAGGCTGCTTCTCTTGGGCAGGGGGGGGACGCATGAAGGGAGCAACAATGCCCGTCTCTTTGAACACAAACCACAGGTTTCCTGCCCACAGGATCAAATTCAGGAAACCAAACACCTAGGGACAAGGTCAAAAGTCAGAAGATGAGGTTAGAGGTCATTCATTTACAACTTTAAAAAATCAATGAGCAGATGTGGTCTCTGTAAACAGAGACCTTTCAAAGTGAGCGGTGGATTTTTGGGGCTTTCTTTATTCAACAAGGACGTGACACACAAGACACACTACTGATTGGCAGAGAAGGGAAGATCAAGCTTTACAATAAAATGTGAGCAGCACGTGTATACCCGCATGGTATTAAAACTGCGTATTAAATACACAGTCTGACTTTCGAGACTGCACATCCCCACTCCCTCACCACAAGGGTGAGCATGACAGAGGGTCGCGACTCACCACAGAGGTGTTGAGGCCGGACATGACGGGGTCATGGACCTCACGGCACAGGTTCTCCGCTTTCTCGCAGGCGGGGATGAGGACCACCACACGGTCGGGGTCGGTGGCCATCTTCACGTCGGAGAGGCCCTTGGCCCACGCGGCCGAGCTCACCAGCCACATGAAGGTGAACACACACGTCACGCCAAAATCCTGCCATGCGTTCAGGGCGTAAGCACAAGGCCGAAAGAAAGAAGTTTTAAAAATGACGGAATGTTACCCAGTCACACACGTTAGCTCCACTCACAGAAAGAGACTGGAACGTATGCCACACCGAACTGAAACTGTACGGTCGGCAATTTCAAAAAGTCTTTACTCACAATCAGTGGCGCCTTGTTGTTCTCGCGGTATTTTTCAAAAGCGAAAACGTAAACGGCCAGTGCTGCCATAGAGTAGAGAAAGGAAAAGACACCGATGGTGACGAAGAACTCTGCTGAGGAGGAGTAGTCTCCCACCAGGAACTGGCGCTCCTGGCCCCCCTTACAGGTGGGGGCATCAAAATACACCTGGTGCAGTCTGCAAAGGGCATCAGACAGACAGGCAGGCAAACAGACACACAGAGGTTACAATGGGGTCATACAGCACAGGGCGCCCACCTGGACACACACAGAACTGACCTGAACACACACAGCAGCTACCTACGCACGCACGCACGCACGCGCACACACACACACACACACACACACCACTGACCTAAACACACACAAAGCACTGACCCAAACACACACACCACTGACCTGGAAACACACACAGCACTCACCGGAATACATACAGAATTAACCTGAACACACAAACACTCACCTGAAGGGGTACTGAAATTCCACCTCAATGTTCAGGTTGCTGTCACTCTTGTTCTTACAATCCACACTCATCTTGAACATCCCAGAGTAACTGCCGCACGTCGCAAAGGCAAAGATTGCAAAAATCTGAGCGAGAGAGAGAGAGATAGAAAGAGACTGACTGATACGGAAGCTGGCTCTCTGATGCTGATGCGTTAATACTGCTGCATTTATATTCACACTGTGTACCAATATCTATAGTCACTGCATACACACATTCAGTCTACGGCCAATGAATGTGCATGAACAATCTCCATCATTCCACAGACGGAGAAATATTGTGTGTGTGTGAGTGTGTGTATTTTGTAGGAAAATGTTTTAAACTCCTCAGAGGACTGATGTTCTTACAGCAGAAACATCAGATAGGAGCAGACCCTATCATCTATAACTGAGAAAGGGCTCACATACAGTAGATTTATTCAGTCTAGTTTGGTCAAAAATCAGTGGTGTAACTTCATGAAATTAATTATAAAGACAAAATACCCATGCTATTAGTTAATTGCTGAATAAATTAATATTTGGGAACATTTATGCCAGAAACTAATTAATCAACAAGGTAGATGCATTAGCTTTGAAGCAACTCTGAAATACATTATTTGCATCAGTTGTATTAACCAATATTATCAGTGTTCATGAAGTAAAATTTCACTCACTTTTAAAAATTTGTTTTTAAATGCATCATCTAATCATTTTTAAATGCATAATTTTCATATCTATCTGGGGCAGTAGCTGGTACTTGGATTATGAAGGTGGCAGTATAAGGTGAAATCCGTGTAGCACAATCAGTGTTCACAGTGATGGGTTAACATGTTTTTATCAATATTATTATTAGTATTACATTATATTTTACAGGTTACATAAAATTATGTATTGTGTCCTCTTCAACATTGCTTGTTATTTTCCATTTTATAAGTACTGGCTGAGTAACGGTGAGTCAGGTGCAAAATGCAAATATATCGCAGGCTGGGGCCTATCCTGAACTCCTGAAGCCTGGAGCAAAAAGCAAAAAGGGAGTATGCAGCTGGACAGTAGGAAACTAGGTTTTACTTTTCTACCAAATGAGGCGGGTGTCCTTGGTACTGACACACACAACCTGCACAGCCTCTATGAAAGGGTATAAAGGATCGTTGTAAATAATGCTATTTTAGTACGGTGATGACTCTGTCAGCAGGAGTACTCTTTCTGCAGAAATACCCTTATAATTGGAGCTAGGGTGAAGTGTTTTCCTGACTGGGTGGTGGGGGTCTATTTTCTAACCAAGCCAACAACTGTTTAACGTCAGCACTTCAATATGAGAAGGCTACAGGGTGGTATGGCTGCAGGCAACTGCATCCCTGAAAATATCAATGCCACTAAAAACATAAAGCTATGCCAAAGTCAAGTCTCATTGCAACATTTCAAGAGAATACCTCTATAATAATACGTACATATACATATTTAATCTAGTTGGAGGAGCCTCTGCTAGATCACATAATGTCACAGGTGTCCACTTAGTATTTCCCCTTCTATAGGAATTTTGGCAAGCCCTGGAAAAATGTCTAAACTGAGAGTTGGATACTTTATTTACTAAAGATGCATACATCTTAAACATACATTTAGAATAAGAGCAGCCATACAAATCAATGTAATATACATTACAGCATCTGTCAAAATCTATATAAAAATATTTTTTGTATTTATAAACCAAATATACATTTGATATTTAAAAAGGTTCAATGTTTAGAAGAGGTTAATTTTTAATCTTAATTTTGAGCAGTTCCTAATTTTTGGGAAATTTTAGATTTGGTGGCTGCAGCTAAAAGCCTATCCATGTTTATGCACCAGATCTATTATTATTATTATTATTATTATTAGTAGTAGTAGCAGTAGTAGTAGTATTATTATTATTATTATTATTATTATTATTATTATTATTATTATTAATAATAATGGTCAGAGGTACTAGTGTAAAGGTGTACTGCTGTTGAGTCCATATGCATTAGGCAACCAGGCTTTCATTTTATAGCTGAATCTAATTTATGCACCACAGTAGGCTACACATTGTACTCCACATATACAGTAGATGGGTTATGTTCATTCACCTTGGTGTTCTCATGAGCTACCTGGCTCTTCCATTGTGACTTACCCATTCCAGGACCTTTATGAACCCCAAGGGTACTTTGAGAATACGGAACTGCCCGGTGGCGACCAGCTGTCAACACACAAATGAACAGTTAACACAAGCTTAGTACTCACACTAAAGAGTGCCAGAGTGACAAGTGCTATTGGTTATTTTGATTAATCAGGGATACACAGCACAACCTGATCTGTTTTAGTCGTATCTGCCATCTTTGGTTCTTAATTATTATGTAATTATTCAAATAATTTTCTTGATCGGGTATTTTTAAACAGTCATTAACTTCATCTGAATACGGAACTTGTAGCCTATCCTTGGTAAAAACATTTTTTTTTAAAGTAGGCTACTGTAGGCTACACAGCAAAAATGTTGGTGTCAATTTAACACTGCGGGTGTACATTTAGCACAATATTGTGTCAATTTAACACTGCGGGTGTACATTTAGCACTCTATGGTGTTTATATGAGTCCATGTGTGTTAAATGTACACCACAATGTTTGCTGTGTACAGTTCCACCCCTGGCTCATATTTTATCAGACAGTAGGCCTATGTCTCAACGTGAACTCTGCACGGGAATTGCAACAAGTAGAATGCGCAGGCTATATTCACCTATAAAATGTTTCTTGACATTGTAATAAAAAAAAAACGCGTGACCTTTACAAAGCCTTTGGGTTATTTAAACAATAGTCATCCATTATCACGTGAAAAGTAGTTGTAGCTTTTTTGTGACGTTCTCGAATCACGTGATACCAACTTTCCTACAAAATGTATTTTGGAAGCACCTGTCAAGTTTTCGGTTTCGGGGTAGGGTAATAGCGATGGGCTACGTCCGTTATGTAGGCCTATACTTTCGGTTCTGAACAAACACATGACAAACAATATGCGACCGTAAGTGCAACGCGTCTTAACTAGAACACAAGTAGGCTATGCATAACGGAACACAGCCATTAGTCCTAGCGCTCCAGGGAACATTTGTTGCAACAATCAAATACGTAGCTATTGATCAAATGAAGAAAAAATTAAGAGCATGTGTGCCTGAGGAACGAACTGCGGAGCAAAGGAGGCTTGAAACGATACGAGCACTAGGGACGGTGACAGTCAATTATACCAAATTACAACTCAGTGCTATAATATGCTTGAAATGCTAATGTTTTCTTGCATGATGGCTTCTGGGGTTGCCAAATAGGGTGAAAACGATATGAACGCCTTATATGAGATAAGGGTAGACATAGCCTACTGTGAACATAGCTACACATACTGCTCTGAAGCGCAGCTGTTCACACATCTTCTTTAGTGCGTGCACTTGGGTGCGGTACAGCTAGTGCTACAGCATATGTGATAGCAATTTGTGACATCCCTGCAAAGTAAATTGATTTGTTGCCATCATATTAAATAAAGCGCAAATGTTGATAATATATTTATTCCCAGAACACAATTAAAATATATATTTTGGTCCTATTTTCTGTCTGAAATGATCGTAGGCTATACGACATTAATGGGTTTAGGCAGGGAGAGGTAGCCTAACAGTCCAATGTAGCGGAGGGGCACTGACAAAGCTGTTTTTCCATCACGACCTTTACATAGGAAATCAAACGCGCACTCCACTGTGCAGGTAACATACGAGTATATTTCGAATGATTTGTTTATTTGCTGATTCAAGTGTGGCTGCCGTCGCTAGCAAGGTGTGGTGTAATACGACGCCAACATCCCTACGCCTAAGGTTTATTCGTCTAAACCTATCAGCATCACTCATTATTCTCATCACCTCCATTTATCCCCGTTACCTTCCAGTTTTTAAAGATATCTGTGAATATGCCAGTGGCGATATATATATAAAGCTTAATATGACATAGGCCATACTACATGGTTTACTCATTCTCGCATCAAGACATTGTGTTACCTCAAAAACAATTTCCATTTATAACCCCTTAAACAAAGCTAAATTTCCCATCCCCCTCTTGAATACCGTACCGACAAATCTCCATATTTTAATCAGACCGATGGTGCAACAGGCCTAACCGAATTCAGAAAGATATTGCCATTGCAAATACTGCAAAATAATTTGAGAAGGATAAATATGAGCTGCCATTTTAACGTGGAATCGCAACCATTACATAGGCCTACATGTACCGAAGCTGACTCAGTATTTCACGTATTTTTATTTTATTTTATGTGGTCTAAATATAGGCATAATACATATACAAATATCATATTTTTAATACAACTAACCACAAAAGGTCTCACACATAAGCGGTTATATTTATGCGTTACCCTGCACCATATCACAATTAGGACTCTGGTATGTGTCAACAATCTTACTATTTGTAAATATTTCTTTTGTCATTATAAGAAATTGCGTATACTGGTATTACGCGGTTATCTTCGTCTAATATTGGCAGAATTGTTTAACATTCAGATATTTAGCAGGTAGCTTTGTATTGCGGCGTTTTTCTCCTCCTCGGCTCTGACGAACACGAACACACGGACACCCGCTCTGGCGCTCTTCAAAGCGCTGCATTCTGTTAAAGCGCAGTTTCCCCCACCTCACCGTTACCCTTCATCCAAAATTCACAATTATTTATTAGTCTATGAGCTGCGGTGCTTCTTACAATTATATGAATATATACTGTAATTTGTTTTTCAGAGACCTACCTGGTTTACGGTTTCCATCTTGCTCGCAGATAGAGGACCAGTAGAATACGGGGAGGGGGCGTCGCATCCGGAACAGCCGACGGTGGGCGCAAGACAAGGAGACGGGAACAGCGTTATTGCGTCACAAAGTGGTTTAGGGCGTTGAACGTGATATAGGATTGTGCAAGTGGATGCATACACCAATGACACTGTATGCTGTAATGAAAATAATCTTGTTCAACACTCAAATTACAGTGAAGATTGTTTTTAAATGAACTGTTGGAGGATAATGTAACGTGAAATAGGCTACAATTATATTTCCTTATTTCACAACTAAAATATCAAACCTTGTGAACTTGTGAAAATTCAGCTGAGCTTTATTATGAGGGGCTAACAGTGAGACACCCACCTCTACCTCCCAGACTCCACCTAAACTCACTGACCACACCAGCACTCCATTGACTTATATTCACTTTGACACCCAAGCAAATATGCCCACACTAACAGCATGCATACTCAGTCACATCCACACACCTACACACACTCACTCCGGCACTACAGGGGTCGTTACAGAGACACCTGTGTTGGGGTGCATCTGTCTCTACTGTAATTACACATCCTGATACACATTCTCATCTTTTCTGCCCCAGATATACGTTCATATACGTTCATCTCAAGGTAAATTGTGGGATAATGATGACTGATTGCTTTGATAATTTGTGTCTAAAATCACGAGGAGCAACTTGGCTCCAACAGCCATGTTGGGCGAGGTGGTGAAGCTTTATGGCCAGAAGCCAAACAAAACATGATAATCTCAAGTATGCTTTTTTGGGTGTCTGAACAAAGAGACCTTGCTTTCCATTTACTGGTGTTCCATGTTCTGCTCTTTTTGTTCATACGGTATAGTCCTCTGCAGGTGTTGAAGTTCATACCATAAGGCTGCAAGTTCAGATTGAATGTTGTCAGATGGTACCAGAAGTTTGTGAGCTGGCTTATCAGATTTCCCCTTAACACTTGCACGCATTGCACTTTGGCTGTCATTGCTCCCACAGTCAAACCAAAACTAAGAAAAATTATTTTTTGTTGGTTTAGGTTAAATGATTAGTATATTTTCAAAATATATATACAAACCCCAATTCCAAAAAAGTTGGGACAGTATGTAAAATCCACGTAAAAGCAGAATGCAGTGATTTGCAAATTCTCTTTAAGATATATTTAATTGGAAACAGTACAAAGAAAAGATATTTAATGTTTTACCTTATCAACTTTATTGATTTTTGTAAATATATCCTAATTCCGAATTTGATGCCTGCAACACGTTCCAAAAAAGTTGGGAAAGGGGCAAAAAAAAAAGACTGGGAAGTTCAAAAAACATCTGTTTGGAACATTCCACAGGTAAACAGGTGATGCTATCATGACTGCAGGTGTAAAAGGATATCAAGACTCTTGGTATCTTATTTTCAGGTATTATTTCTTATTTCTCTTACAGGCGATACTATAACCTCTCTGCATTTGAATGCATCTCCATGGGAATTGGGGGGTGGGACTAGATTAAGCTGTAAATTACACAGGAATAGTATGGAACCCATGGTTGGCTAAATGGCTGTAAGTCATCAAGGGTCTGAGGTATCAAACGAGCCTCAAACCATCACTCTGCTGCCAGAAATGCAGTAGATATGGATGGCTCACTTTAAGGGTTCTTTCTCCTAACTCATTTTCCTTTTTAACTCTATGGAAAAATAAGTCATGAGAAACAATCCTAATCTAATCTGGATGGAAAGAGGAAAGTGTGGAGAAAGAAAAGAGCTGCTCATGATCCAAAACACCCACATCATCTGTGAAAAATGGCTCACTTGTCTTCACTGATGATGTGACTGCTGACAGCAGCAGCCGGTTGAATTCTGTAAGTACAGAAACATGTTACCTGCTCAGATCCAACCAGATGCCTCAAAACTCATTGGACAGCACTTCACCTTGCAGCAGGACAATGACCTCAAAGCAACCAATGAGCTTTTGTTCTTGACTGGCCAAGTCAATCACCCATCCTGACTGTAACTGGACATGCGTTTTACTTGCTATAAGTTGCTAAAGACAAGACTGAAGGCAAAACGCCCCTGAAACAAACAGGAACTGTAGTGCAGGCCTGGCAGAAGATACCCAGCGTCTTGTGATGTCTATGGGTCAGGCAGTCATCGAATGCATCAAGTACTAAATACGATTATTTTATTTCAGATTATGTTCATTTGTCCAGTTACGTTTGGTTCCCTAAATGTTTTTTTTTTTTTTAAATAGGGCTACAATTCCAATAAGGATCACTCGATATGGATGTAAATACCCTCAAATTAAAGCTGACAGTCTGTACTTTAACCTCATATTCATTGTTTTAGTCCAAATCCAATGTGCTGGAGGACAGAACCAAAACAACAAAAATGGAGTCACTGTCCCAATACCTTTGCATTTAACTGTATACCTGCATTTGTACTTCAATAAGGATAAAGCACAAAAGATTTAAAACTTGAATATTGGAAAAAATCTCTTTAAAGATTGATCCAGCCTGTAAATTAAAAAATGCAAATAAAATGGATATCTTGTTCAATAAAAATACATGACCCTCTGTTTTCTTTTCATATTTATAAACACATTTCATTCATTACCAAAGCAAAATTCTCTGTCTGACAGGATGTCATTTACACAGTTACAACCTGATTCAAATCTCAGCTTAATCTATAATGCAACAATAATAACAAAGTATCTGAACAAAACTGAATCGTGACAATTAGGTGAAAAAAAACACTATGTGTGTTAAACACAACAAACACAATTTAGGATTAACGTGTCAGGTTGTGCTCTGTGTGATCTTAGCTCTGTTGAGTCCATATCTGTCCAGAGTTTTAGAAGCAGAATCCTCAGTGTTAAAGGCTACAGAGTCTATAAAGAAATAGGTAGGGCCTTGTTCTCAGCAGTTGTAGAGGCTATAATATCAGTGAGCACAACTGTACAGCTGTAGAGGCCATAGCCTCAGTGACTGTAGAGGCTGAATCCTTAGTAACTGTGGAGGCTGGAGTGGCCATAACCTTAGTGACTGCAGAGGCTGTATTCTCAGTACCTGTTGAGACCTACATTGACAGTACTGCTGATATGGGTTGCTCTCAACAGACAAGCCTTTCCAAACGTGCATAATACATCTGATCTTTAATATTAATGTCTGCAGGCACATCATAAAACCCTTTATTTATTCACATCCCCTGTTATTACTTAATTTACTGTATTTTTATCATCCCCCAGTTTAATTGGCTAAAAATCATTCTCTCACTCTCCACCTCAGCTCATGTGTGGTGAGCATTCTGGAGCAAAATGGCTGCCGTTGCATCACCCAGGTGGGTGCTACACATTGGTGGTGGTAGAGGTGAGTTTCCCCCTCATCACTGTAAAGCGCTTTGAGTCACCAGTCGGTGAGAAAGGTGCTATATAAATGCAAGGCATTATTATTATTATTATTATATGGGGAACAAATATTTGAGAATTGAAATTATGAAATTCTATTTATGCTGTCCAGGGGTCAGGTACTACTGAAAAATCCTTTTGACTAAAGAGTTTTTGAAACCTGTAGTTCTGATAAGAATGTAAAGTGGAAAAAAATGCAATGTAATGCCACGCAACGTAATGTTATGCCTTTAAAATGGTACAAAACACCACAAAAAACTGTGTAATGTACAGCAATACAGAGCTGAGCAGGGATTGAAGCATCACCTTTCACTAAAAAAATAAGATAAAAGATTACAAATTTAATCATTATAAACATTTCCCTTCTTATGCAGATTCCCTTCAGCTATTTGATTTACAGTTTTTCTCAATTGTTGAGAAACTAAAATTGGTATTATGACCCTATAAATAAAACATTACAGTTTTTTACAATCACTTTGGCACTAATTTCAGAACCTTGTGGTCATTTTTCAAAATTGTAGACACAAAACTCAAAACAGATAATCAAAATGCCCATTTTTCAAAACTCTAAACACCTTTTTCAATTGCATGAATACAATACACATAAACCTAAAATATTTTGTTCACTGACCCAAATCATTTGTTCACAATGACACAACTTACCATAAAAGTATTAGCATTTCAAAATGCAGTACACACATTGCATATGATGTGACTGTCTTTTCATTTCATTACAATGCATCTAACTATCAATTAATCCAACTGCTCAAAATTATAAGTAACTGTAGCATTACTAATAATGCATAGGTTTATGTAAACTGATTACTGTAGCAACATTCCATGTTTAGATCATGAATGTTTAAGGATAAAGAAATCTATTGACACCAATTACTTTGGAACATGAACCAATTTTACTACATTATCTTTGAAATATGTCACCATCATCCTCTATCAGATATTGTTCCTATGGTCCCACTATTCCATTCTTGGCTTTTCCAATAATAACTTGTTACAGTAATGATGATTGGTTTCACATTGTGGTAAGAGTATAAAAAGGTCTGTATCCACCTGCAACAACATAGCAAAAACATGGAGCAGGCAGATGATCCACGTCAGAATAGAGATCAAGCAGTGAGAGGAGGATGAGGAGGAGGACGAGGACGGTGGTCAAGGGAATGGCAGAGGATAAGTACCCCTTCATAGAGGTGACCGTAGACCTTGTCTTTGAGGAGGGCTTAGGCCTCATCAGAGAGGTGACCATGGGCCTTGTATGAGAGGTGGGGGGGGGGGGGGGGGGGGGGCGTGGGTACGTGGTAGAGGACAAGGCCACGGACCAAGACAGTGATGGCAACAGCAAAGAGTGTCCAAAGAAATCCGAACAATAGTTGTGTCATAAATCGTGGCATGACAATGACAACAGCTACAATGATTCAGACAAACCTCAGGAGATCAACAGTGGCAATCTCAATCATCAGAACTTTCCGCCATGAGAACCAGTAAGTCTTCACATTGCATTACTCTCAATTGTCAAATTACTGTATAATGCATGCACAATACCACACAGTAGGTGTTGTGACTGAATGTATTCTTTGTTTTCCCTGACATAATTGATGTACACCTGACCAAATTTCAGCGGCACATCATTGACAATGACGACATGTTCAACAAGGTGGAGGCCATAAGTCTGCAAACTATTGCATGCATTCTGAAAAGGCACCAGGTGTCTCTAAAAGAGATGGTGCCTTTTGAAAGTAATGCAGATAGAGTGAAGCAACTGCGTACTGAGTATGTTCAGTTTCAAGATTCCTTGTTGTCAAAGATTCAAGTTTGATCTACATTATTCTGTTGGGTAATTGTCTTTCAATTTCTTTTTAGAGGGTGATGGATCTGGATGCTGCAGAAAACCACCACAAATTCCTCTTTGTGGACGAGGCAGGCTTCAACCTAGCCAGAGGTCGGAACTGTTATTACTGTATTTTTGGTTTTTCACTGCAAGTTTTTTTTCACTTTGTAGCTATAATTACTGTATTTATTTGTTGCTATGATTCAAAGAAACCTATGTTGTAATTGTATTTTTAAAAATAAATTCTGATTTTGCTCAATGATTCCACTCTGTTCTACTGTCTCTACTATTCCCTTTATTTAGAACCACAAAAAGAACCATATTGAAACATGTATCAAGTATTTTTTACTGCAATATGAAAGGATTGTAAAAACAACAAAACAGTGAAGCTATCGGTATCTTGTGTTTGGGTGATCTAAGCTAATGTTTCTTTCGTATTTCATGATAAATTAGTTATTTGAACCAATGATTCTGAAGTGAAAGATTACTTCAAAGATATGAATGCACAATGCAAGGTTTTGAACATAGGACAGGCTGTGTTACAAGTGCTGACCGTTTTGAATTTTGTGTCTAAAATTGAGCACAAACTTGTGAGATTAGCGCCAAAGTGATTGTAAAAAACTGTAAGTTTATGTACCAACAGATAGACAATCTTTTCAAAATTATAAGCACTATTTTGCTTGTTTTAACACAAATTTCAATCGCTTTAACACTTTTTTGAATACATTTCACTCAATTCTCCTGTTTTAGGCACAATTTTCAAAAATTATATCTCTTGTTTTCACATGAAAAACACTGCTATTAAAAACTATAAACTCACTTATCAATTAACACACCCATTCTTCACAGGTAAAATACTAGTTGATTTAATTATTCAATCAGCAGTCGGAGCTTTAGCACAAATAAAAGGTGGACAATGTGAGCTCTCCTGTATGTGGAGAACAATGGCTGACGAACATTTAGAAATGAGAATACTCAGTGATTCATGTACTGAGTACCCAATGTATACTACTACAAGGGGACCACAGTATGGACAGCATAGTGTGCACAAGCTAAGCTGGCAGTATCCCTTGTGTGCATACGGAAGCCACCCCTACACCCCTAAATACGAGAGAGCCTGTCCCCTCTGCAGCTGAGAGTATCTTATCTTACCAGCCTTAAAGGTTGTATCAGCGATTTTGGGTGGAAACATAAATGATCACATTCATCTGATTTTTCCTCACGATCCGCTAGCTGCCCGCCCCATAAGCAGGCCGTCAAAAAACCGCGTCTCTGTAGGCAGCCTATGCTCCGAGATCGTACACAAAAACAATGGTACTACCAACTACTCAAAACCAAAATAAACAGTATTCCAACCAATCACAATGATCTGCACAAACGTGACGTCACTTCTGAAGCGAAATCCCAAACAAACATACTTATGAATAATTATGTTATGTTTCAGAATTATAACCACGTTAATAACGTTTGTAAGAAACCAAACCGTTTGTAAATCCGTCAAGATTTCAGCGAGATAAGAGTATTAGCGTTTGTGCAGATCATTGTGATTGGTTGGAATACTGTTTATTTTGGTTTTGAGTGGTTGGTAGTACCATTTGTTTTTGTGTACGATCTCGGAGCATAGGCTGCCTACAGAGACGCGGTTTTTTGACGGCCTGCTTATGGGGCGGGCAGCTAGCGGATCGTGAGGAAAAAAATAAAAAATTATGTTTCCACCCAAAATCGCTGATACAACCTTTAAAGAGCACCTGAAACACAGGGGAAATATGCCTTTCACAGTGCTGCAGAAATGAGCTCCACTTACACTGACTCACACACACAGAAACACACAATCACATGTGCACATACATACACAAACAAGATAGACCAGAGCACACGTATGTGAATTTCCACCGAGATGCTCTGTTTCGAAATTGGTTCAATGAAACCATTGCTTTTTCATTTCTCATTCATACCCAGGGTGGCTGTGTCATTCCAAAAGACACTTCTCCCACTGCTTGGCCAGATAAAATATAATGTGTGATGTACATGAGAATATGTGGCCTGATCAAGAGCAGAGAGCAGAATAATTTATTTTTGGTTTTACCTTTACATTTTTTTGTTTACTCCCAGTACAGTAGTTTTTTTTCTTCATTTTCTCCTGTTTTTTCTTATTTTACTTTGTCTAGCCCCAACATTTTTGTAATTTGGAAAAATAAAAAACAACAAAAACCATCTCACAGTTTTTTTTGTATATTTGAGTTGGCCAGTGCATGCAAACAATACTTGTCTTTCATTTTTTACACCAGTGTGTAATTGCCATTTATAATTGGTATTCATTTGTTGACTAGTGTTTATTATTTGAAGGAAAAATGTCATTTTGGGATGAGAATGTATGGTTTTGAAAATAGTGCTTGATTTTGAATAAGAGATACATAAAGTTTTGCAAAAAGAGATGACTTTGCGGGTTTTGTGTTTATAATTTTGAGAAAGGAGTTTTAATTTCAGAAAATGTGTCTAAACAATTGAGAAAAACTGTAATCAAAAGATGAGTACAATTATCATTTTCAAAGTACTGTACCAGTAACCAATAAAGTATTGCAGTTGTCTCCAGTAAAGCGCCAAATTTCCACAAACAATTCTGCATAAAAAGAGAATCTGTACCTTTGTTTCCATCTCACCTTCACTGTGACTCGCACACAGGTATTTGACTTCTTCTGGGTGCTCACAGCTGTCTCACCATTTATTCTCACACCAGTCTGTGTATCTGGTTTGTAATTATCCTGATCCTCTAGATCTCCATCTAACCCTGTATTTCAACACTTTTATTCAGCTCTTCACCCTCCTCTTCTTCAATCCTGGTATCGCAGCATAGTGACACAGGATCATGTTGGGTCCTCTGCTGCCCCCCTGTGGCTCTCAGAAAGAGGTAACGCATGTCATCTCGTCAGCCAGCTCCTCCTCGTCCCGGCTCCTAATTGGCTCCTCGTCACTGTAAAAAGGCCCCGTGTCGGGGTGGTTGAGGAAGCTGCCGTTGCCCCCTCCGCCCCCCCGGCTCAGGAGGTCACTGGCTGCGCTCTCCATTTCGTCTATGGTCATGTGACAGGCGTCAGCGATCTCCCGCTTGGCGAAGGCCACAAATTTGGGATCCTTTGCGTAGAGCCCTAGTCCCTCTGAGATGAGGACCTGCAGAGGTGGGAGTGGGAGAGAGGAACACTGAAGCTCTGATAACAAGACCAGGGACTGCCCCTACAAACTTAGCCACCTCACAAATGTTTCCATGGAAATGCGTTACAATCCTGAAGTTCCCATAGCCAATGTTACTGGTTTTGGAAATAAATTCCCCATTCATTTAGAGAGTAGACATTAACTAAAGCTTACTTTTAAACCATTTCTACTGATTATGTCTTACCATCAATTTCCCGGATTGTTCAATATAGCGCCCGTTCGCAAACTATGTCGTTTTTCTGGACCAGTAGTATATTTTACGTATTTTTTTTGTGAATATACCAGCGCTGGCACTGTTTAAAAACTCCACGTCCCATAATTCCCTCTGAACATGCAGCATGGTCTCCAGACGTTGTCATATAACGTTAGATAGGAGTAGCACACTGCTCCGTTTTTAAACACTTTTTTCTCACGTTAGCTAGCTAGCTTGAAGGACTATAAGCTAGAATTGCTTTATGTGGTTAACCGTAGCACAGTTTCTGACCTTGTCAGGCGGGCTTCTCTACTTAGCAAGCTAAAGTTTAGCGGCAGTAGCCCCCATCTCCCATAGCCCCCAACTCCCATCTGCCACAGTCAGACAGACGAGATGATGATATCTTATTGGTCGAGAACCACCCCTGCATTGCAGTACAGTAAAGTGGACTACAAGTCAAACTACATTCATTAATGCATTACTTTAAAAAATAAAAATTAGAACATGCGATATATGGAATATATCCTTGTACCACACAGGCTAATCCAGGAACGTTTTGGCTCATTCTATAAATCAGATTTCAAGAATAGTTGATAGTCTCCAAAGTCCATTCTATCTTCCATAGGGAATTTACTTCCGAAACCAGACTCCGCCCACGACTGACGTACTCACTTGAGTACTCTATAGCAAATGTTACAGTACAAAAGTTTCCACTGTCTATATCAGGACTGCCCAATCCTGTTCCTGGAGATCTACCATCCTGTAGGTTTTCATTTCAACCCTATATTTGACACACCTGATTCTACTAATTAGCAGCTCAATGAGATCTCTAGGTGTTGAATGAGGAGTGCTTTGTTAGGGTTGGAGTGAAAACCTACAGGACGTTAGCCCTCCAGGAACAGGATTGGGCAGGCCAGGTTTACATTCCATGCAAATCATGTCCACGGCATATGGCATAATACTAATGTTTCCATTGCATGTGTTGCATGGGCAACATCACCAGGTTGTGCATTACATCACCAAGGGTTCTCCAAGGTAAGTTACATGTGTAACGTTTTTGTGCTGTGTGATATGCCGCTAAGAGCAGAGTCTCACCGCTTCCACCAGGCTGTCGGCGCTGCCTCTCTTGTCTCTGTAGTGGGGGCGGAGCTGGGTGGGAACCCTCAGGGTGGTGTATGCTCGGTAGGGCTGGGAGCCAGGGTCCATTGTGGGCCCCGTGTACCAGCCTGGCCGGCTGCTGCCACTCAGCTTCTCAGCCCACCCACTCACAGCCCCACCCCCTGCCCCATCCTCCTCCACCAGGATCAGAGGGGCGTAGAGCAGGCGGCCATGCCGAGGGCCAGGGTTGGCCCAGGAAGCACAAGAGCTACTACTGCTGCGCCGAGAATCATAACTGCCATACGTCTGAGAGGGAGAGGGGGAGAGAGAGAGAGAGAGAGAGAGAGAGAGAGTCCATCAATAGAAAATTAGTGATATATTACATTATAGGCATTTAGCAGACGCTTTTATCCAGAGCGACTTACACAACTTTTTAGCATTTTTTTGTAACATATTATCCATTTATACAGCTGGATATATACTGAAGCGATTCAGGTTAAGTACCTTGCTCAAGGGTACAACGGCAGTGTCCAACCTGGGAATCGAACCTGCAACCTTTCGGTTACAAGGCCAGTTCCTTAACCATTATACTACACTGCCGCACCATATACCATGGTGACTGAGAGAATATTGAGAAACACTTGGATAGGGTACAGACTAAGTGAGCACAGTCTGGCCATAAGGACTGACCAGCCTACTTGCCCAGAGAGGACATAATATCCCCAAGTCATTCCCCAAATAACTCTGTTCCTCCAATGTTTTTAAATTCAATTTCAAATATGCTTTATTGGCATAGCCATATATAGGCCATATATCGTCATTTAGATAAAAGCATCTAATGCCAAACTAATGTAATGTAGACAGAGTCTCACCAAAGTAATCATTTGAATAAGATGTACATCAACAATAACAACAACTATGTAATTCCTATTACATAGTTACAACCTATAAGTAACTGAAGATGATAATTATTATTATCAGTAATAATAACCATTTGAATCTTTAAGTTCAATTTACTTACAGACCTTCAGGTTATGGCATGCCATCACATTCTGGGCAGCAAGTGGTGCTCTGTTTCTGTAATATTATTTTTCCTAAACTGAAAAATAGCCCATCTTTCTAGCGGAGAGGAGGAGGTGCATTGTGCTGCCTGTCAGAGCCTGAGGGACAGTGACCACTAAAGCACCTTCCTAAAATGTCCTGATAAAGATATGCATGGAATGACACACATTTTTGTGTCCCCATAAAGAACATTTGAGCCTTTTAGTGGTTAGAAAATACACAACCTTATATGTATGTCTTATTCTTATTTTATGTTCCACTACGCCAGTATAATCTGGAAGTATTTTCTGGTTTGTATTTCATACCAGTAACACATTTTAACACATTTTTAAGTGGCATACTGTATATGCACAATGCTAGGCGGGTTGTCTGGTGTGCATGGCGCTACCTGTGTGTGCACACGGCAGGGGGGAGAGTTCTGATGGTACGTCCCAGGAATGGGGAGGTCATCACTGCTGCCTTGACGCCGCAGACACTGTATATTAAAGGCAGGCTTACGCCCTGTATGTGAGAGACGTAGAGAGATACACATGAGACCGATCACAGACACTGGTTATTACAGGCAGGCTTACACCCTGTAGTTAGACATACAGAGATACACTTGAGGCTGATCACAGACACTGGATATTAAAGGCTGGCTTGCCCCTGAATGCGTGAGACACAAAGACACACACACAAAACCTCATCACAGACACTGGATACTAAAGGCAGGCTTACATCCTTTATGTGTGAGACATAGAGAGACACACATGAGACTGACCACAGACACTGGATACTAAAGGCAGGCTTACATCCTTTATGTGTGAGACATAGAGAGACACACATGAGACTGATCACAGACACTGGATACTAAAGGCAGGCTTACATCCTTTATGTGTGAGACATAGAGAGACACACATGAGACTGATCACAGACACAGGATACTAAAGGCTGGCTTACATCCTTTATGTGTGAGACATAGAGAGACACACATGAGACTGATCACAGACACTGGATATTAAAGGCAGGCTTACATCCTTTATGTGTGAGACATAGACACACATGAGACTGATCACAGACGCTGGATATTAAAGGCAGTGGGACAATTGTGGATGCTGTTTTAGTCAAATGAAAGTTATTGATACCAATTACCATAATTGGGTAGTCAAATGAAAGTTATTGATACCAATTACCATAATTGGGTATGTTACTGATTCCATGGAAAGTCAGGTAATCTGTATTCAACAGTGGAATCATTTAGTAGCAGAAATCCTGAACACAGTTGGTCACATTCCTACACAAATTAACAGCACGGGGCCCACAGTGGACCCTGGCTCCCAGCCCTACCGAGCATACACCACCCTGAGGGTTCCCACCCAGCTCCGCCCCCACTACAGAGACAAGAGAGGCAGCGCCGACAGCCTGGTGGAAGCGGTGAGACTCTCTGCTCTTAGCGGCATATCACGCAGCACAAAAACGTTACACATGTAACGTTAATTTTCACCAGTGGGTGTAGCAGGAAGGAGGCGTCGCCGAGCTGTCCGTCGGACTTCACCGTAGCCGTTGCCATAGTGAGCACCATAGAGTGTGTGGCCAGGGGTGAGTGAGTCATAGAGTTTCTCATGTTGTCCGGGGTATACTGGGGGATTGTCAGCACCAAGGGGCCTGAGACATAGACAGGGAGAGCAATGGGAGTGAATAGAGAGAGAGAGAAATGTCACACACAGTGATGTTATAATCTCATTGATGCACGCTTATCATCATGGGAAACTATACCATTAATATAAACATATGAAGAGTAAAGCACATGTCTCCAGCTATTTAAGAAATGTACCGGTCTCTGAGGTCTGTGCTCTCAGTCTCCACTTCCCTGTAATATTTCTCCTCTCCTCCGTCCATCACGCCTTCCTGTCGGTGAGCCGAGGGGAGGTATCCCTCACTGGAGTCCCTACTGGAAGGAGGAATAAGACAAAAAGAAAAAACACAAAGGGACAAAATTGGTTTCAAAAAGGCCTGAAAACACAGAAGTTTCTGGCATCACTACTGTGGCCTACACTGAAATCCAAACAGAGCAGGAGAGGAGTGGAGAGAGACAATGATGGGAAAAGGGATGGTAAAAGAGAGGGAGAGAGATGGCAAAAGTCTTACCTGAGGTACTTATCATAGTAGCGAACTCTGCTGTAAAACAGAGAAGAGGCCATTCATAGTGGTGTTCAGCATTACCCACAATATATATTCATAATTATGGATTTCAGATGACGAGTTTATCACCATAATCTTTACCCTAGCAGTGCAACACTGGAGATGTAACATGGCATAAATGACATTATAATAACATACCTCCATAACAACTTTATCTACTGTCTTATACCTAAAATAGGTTTAATTGCACAGTGTGTCATATGTATAAAATCCTACCAATTGCACCAAGTTGGGGGGGGTTCTATGATAATATCATTGATAATTATACTTTGAGTTACAATGAGGTAAAGACAAGTAGAATTATAAGTGTGTGTAGCATCTGTGTTTGACAAGGGTCCTTTTTAAACTTTTGAATTCCTCATTTTTTCTTATCTCCCCCAATCCAAATTGCCCAATAGCTGTTGTGAACTGCTGTTGTCTGTCGCTGCACCAGCTTCCATCCACCCAGGAGGGGCATGAACCGGAACGTGCGGCTGAAACACGTGCAGCCAGCCCCCGCCTTTTTAAATCATGCATTACATCAGCTGAGTTGCGCAGCCACAGCCGCTAGAGGACCGTGCAGCTGGCGCAGGCCAATCGCAGGTGCCCGATCAACCAGAGGGGGCGCTATTGAGAGATGAGGTGGGGACTGCCCTTGCTAGGTGACGCTGAGGGCAATGACACACTGCCGGCTGCAGGACTTGAATTCCACTGGGCCGTTGGTAGGGCTGGGAGGGGATTTGCAGCGCTGTCACCCTGCCATACTGACCTGTTGGAGATGGGCTTGGGTGGAGGCGCGATGGGATGGTGAGGGGGGTGATGGACAGCAGAAGGCCGGTCGCTATCCAGCCCTCCCGTGCCCTCGGCGTCCCTCACTCCTCCGCCATTGGACACTTTGCTAAGGCCAGAAAGAGACCTGTGAGACAAGCCCCCATTGGACAGGCCCTCCCCTGGCACCGCCCCTGGGGTACTGGGAGATGACGGGACCACAGAGCCGTGCCTGTCTTTAGGGGTGGGGTCACTGTGACCTGCAAACACTCCGTCTTTCTGTCAAGGGAATGAATGAGAGAGAGAACGTGAAGAGTTTTGTTCAGGCCTAGAATTAAAAAAATGTTAAAAATTGGCTACACTACAGACCTTGTAGTGACCCGCGTGCTCCTCTGGCTCCTCCTCCAAAATCTCCTCTTCCTCCTCTTCCTCCTCCATGTCGCAGGACATTGCCAGTCTCATCTCTGGCCCGAGATCCTGCAGAGTACGCAGCCCTGCCTGACACAGATACACGCGGAGAAAGAGAGGGAGGCACAGTATATATGCTGTATAACACACACACACACACACACACACATAAAGTCAGCTCCAAATTATTGGCACCCTTGATAAAGACAAGCATAAAAGGCTGTATAAAATAATGACAGAGGTAATGGGCTGTAAGTAGTATGGTCAAAAAAATTGGAAAATGATACTCTTTCATACTAATCAACTGCTCAGAGAAAAAGTTATTCTTTAACAAGTAATAATTGTATTTCCCAAAAAGATAAATGTCAAAATCATTGGCACCCCTGTTTTCAGTACTTTGTGCCAACTCACTTTGCAAAGACAACACTAATGAATGGTCTTTTATAACATTTTACGAAATTAGAGGGAATCTTTGACCATTCCTCCATAAAAAAATCTTTTTAAATCCTTCAGATCCCTCAGTCTGTGATTGTGGACTGCCCTCTTCAATTCAAATCACAAATTTTTGATCAGGTTCAAGTCTGGAGACTGAGATGGTGACTGCAATACAGTGTTTTTGTGGTTAGTCAACCATTTCGCAAGCGATGTTCTCACGAATCCAGAAGAGGTACTGTGGGGAACATGAGAAATCCTTCTACCTGCAGAGCAGAGGAGTTGTTCGCATCAGGTTCTCCCATCCCACACTTCTCTTTCCTCTTACGGAACTTCCTGAAGTAGTCCTGGATCAAGAAGGTGGCGTAGAATTTACCCACTGTCACCTCCTCCTCTGTGAGAGGAAGAGCATATTTACGAGAAAGAGAGAGAGAGAGCTTGTACACTTTAGACATACAGAGATTTATTAGGGTTTGAGCCCGAAGGTGTGTGTGTGTTTGCAAAATTTCTCGTGAGATGGTACATCTTAGAGACTTGAAACTTGGCACACTCATCATAAATGTATGAAATGAAGAGTGTTCAAAATCTCACCTCAATCAGCCTCATGGTGGCGCTATAATTACAATTTCTATTTATTCACAGTTTTAATGTAATATCTCCCACACCCTTTGTCCAATTCACACCAAATTTACTACGGGTATTCCCTGGAAGCACATGTACTTGCATTCACAATATCATGAAAGTCCGCCATATTGGATTTTCTGCTAATTTGCATAATATGCACAATAGTTTTTTCCCTACGGTTTTCTTGACCAATTTGGACCAGACTTGGTACATATCATTAGTGTACCTAATTATACTTGCTAACTATAATCCAGCTATATCGGACAATAACTATGGGAACTGTGGACCAATCATTGTGAGATTGGGCATGGCCTATCAAATAAATGGCCATAACTCATTGACCGTTCACAGACCGACAAAACTCGAGAATAATGTTTGTGAGATACCACTGAGGATGCCAAAGTATGTCCAAATCCGTCCACAGGGGCCGCTATAAACCTTAAAAATGTTTTTCTAATTAATGGCTCAATCCTGAAATTCTATGTACATGGTCCAGGGCTGGAATTTATGAAATTGGCCATGACCTATCACCGGGGCCACCAGTTTATCTTAACCACATGACTCGCAGGGATTTAAACTTGTAATTCAACTGTTATCCTTCAGTGGGGCTCTGTAGGCACTCAAACGGCACAATCAAGTGAATAATTATCCAATTGAGAGGAAAAAAAAAAATTTATGCAATTGGAGTTTCTAATTAAAACACTAATAAAAACAATTAGTTGACATAGTACATGTGGAGGCTGCAAAAGCCCAGCTCCGTCTCATCTCCACCCGAAGCCTGAGTGCAGAGAAAGCCACCTGCCGACAATTCAGTGCAATTAGCCGATGCAACTGTCGTCCTGCATGTTCGAGCAAACAAGCCTATTCACTGCCCTCGCATTCTCCCTAACATTCTTTATTTTGTGCATCAAGAAGTAAACGTGAGTACAGTTATTTATTACTAATGCAGCGGTTATTTTGAACTTCAAACAAGTTGAAAGAAGTAAAAGATAAATCAGGTGAAATGATGGTCACTTAATTTATATAAGGATGTGCATAGATTTTATAGGGAGGCTACTTTTAATAGGTTTCAAAAACTTCAACCGCAGAACTAATAACTTGGACAACTTCGCAATGGGAAGCTAATGCTCCTAGCTGTTAATCATTTTTTAAAACTAATTATCCAATTGAGAGGAAAAAATAATTGATACAATGATGGGAGTTGCTAATTAAGATGCTAATGAAAACAATTAGTTGACATAGCTCTGTCTCGTCTACACCCCAGGCCTGAGTGCAGAGAAACCCACCTGCAGACAGATGTTTACATACACTTAGGTTGAAGTCATTAAAACTAATTTTTAACCACTCCACAGATTTCATGTTAGCAAACTAGTGTTGGCAAGTCAGTTAGGACATCTACTTTGTGCATGAGACAAGTCATTTTTCCAACAATTGTTTACAGACTATTATTTCACTTTTAATTCACTATATCACAATTCCAGTGGGTCAGAAGTTTACATACACTAAGTTGACTGATGTCTGTGAACATCAAAATACTCTTGATATCTTATTTTCTGGTACTCTTACAAGCGATACTATAACGTCTCTGCAATTGAATGGATCTCTATGGGAATTGGGGGGTGGGACTAGATTTAGCTGTAAATTATGCTGGAACCATATGGAATACATGATTGGTAAAATGGCTGTAAGTCATCAAGGGTCTGAGGTATGAAACAAGCCTCAAACCATCACTCTGCTGCCAGATATGCAGTAGATATGGATGGATCACTTTAAGGGTTGTTTCTCCTGACAACATGAATTCTGGAGTGTTTTGTACAACTGTGTTTGTTTTTCAATGTTAAACAGGAAATATTCTTCTGATTTTGTAGAATGTGTATCATTGCACAGCTGCATATGATATTGCTTTTATATTCTTAAATGTTGTATATACTTGACTTTCTTTAGGTTTTTAACAGCTCAAACCCCCAATTGCCACTTGCGGCTATATTAATCATTGTTATTTGGACTTGTTTTGAATAGAATAGAATACAAGACAACAAAATAAAACAATTATTTTTCCCAGGGGGAACTTCAATAATACTTGTGTTTACAGTACATTATTTACACACCTGTAGTTTATGCTAATGAACAAATCTGAAATTGAATTTCTGCATGTGTAGCCTACATCCCAAATGTGCACGTATATGTATGTACGAAATGAGCACATACAAAAAATTTATGCCGGATTCATCAAACTGTATGGGAAAGGCAAGTTTTTTCGTATTCACGTACATGCTGATTCATCGTAAATGAAATAAAATTAATGATGTTATTTTCTGATTATCATAAATCCACTCCCCTGAAATGTCTTATATGGAGGTTGTCACTTCCATATAAAGGTCCATACAAAGTCAAAATTGCCCAGAAAAAGCAAAAGAAAGAATTATTCCCGACGCTGAAATCGTTTTATTAGCAGATGTTCAATCAAGGAAAAAATATAGTTTAGTATTGTCCATTCCGGTGTAAATAGTAAAGTAGCCTACATGGTAAAGTAAAAAGACCTGGCAGGATATAGCATGCAAAAAATGCAGAATCTCCCATCACACAAGCTGTTAAGTTGAAGCCTCTTCTGCATCGGACAAGCACATTGCCTCCATCTGTCAAGCACTAGGCTGCGAGAAAGCCTGGAAATATTTCTCGCAGCCTGGAAATAAATAAAATTTATTTATTAATTTTGTCATTTTGTTGGTGTTCTGTGCATGCGAGAGGAGGTTTGAAATCTCAGATCCCCTAGTGATGAAAAGAGGTAGATAGGAATCTATACATAATTTAATTTAATATAATTTGATGTAGCTACACCAATAAGGCCTGGTACATACTCTACGCAAGGAACGCGCGCAACGACGCAAAGAGCAACGCAGGGGGCGTTTCTCGCGTTCTTGCATAGCAAAATGTGCAGTCCAAATTTTGTAACGCGACGCAAACGTGTGGTGCAATTCCACGCGTTTCCGTTAGAGGTGCTAAATGTAAATACTGTTCAATAACGGCCGAATTGCAGACTACAGACAAAGAAGTAATAATTTCCGGTTTAAGGTTACTCGCTCCAACCAGATTAGCCTAGGCTTCCAACTAGCGGACAGGGCGAAAAGAAGCCGGTAAACGCGCGCATAGTATGTAAGCAAAGACCTTGCGTATGTCCCGAATCTGCGTTGGCGTTCATGTTCCTTGCGTAGAGTATGTACTAGGCTGCTAAGTCTCTCACCGCAGCTTTCTGCAAACGAGTGCCAACTGAAGCAGTTGTGGGTCCCACCCCTCTATGGTCCCACCAGGCAACCGGGCCAGGACGTTGAGCAATACATTTCACATGACATATGAGCTGCACAGATGTGATAGCCCTTTCTATGCATATTTTGCAAATGTATCTTCAAATGGAGCCTTGAGGCTACGTTTATGCAGTACAGTTACGGCACCAATAACATTGGGCAGGTTGACAATGTCATAAAAACCAGAAAACGAATGTGCAATTTCGTTCTGTTCACGTTTCATGAATGATGCCCACTGTGTGCATGTATGAGTATTTGTGTATAAACAGAGTGTGTGTTAGGGATACACAATAATATCTGGGTCATATTGGTAACTTATGAACTTATTGCCATTGGCCTGATGCTAAGATTATGGCCGTTATGATGTCACAACACACATGAGCCAGAGAGACGAGGCATTTGATGGGCTGCTGATGCTGTGAATTAAAGGTTGTATCAGCGATTTTGGGTGGAAACATAAATGATCACATTCATCTGATTTTTCCTCACGATCCGCTAGCTGCCCGCCCCATAAGCAGGCCGTCAAAAAACCGCGTCTCTGTAGGCAGCCTATGCTCCGAGATCGTACACAAAAACAAATGGTACTACCAACCACTCAAAACCAAAATAAACAGTATTCCAACCAATCACAATGATCTGCACAAACGCTAATACTCTTATCTCGCTGAAATCTTGACGGATTTACAAACGGTTTGGTTTCTTACAAACGTTATTAACGTGGTTATAATTCTGGATGCTTGAACACTATTTTTTAAAACATAACATAATTATTCATAAGTATGTTTGTTTGGGATTTCGCTTCAGAAGTGACGTCACGTTTGTGCAGATCATTGTGATTGGTTGGAATACTGTTTATTTTGGTTTTGAGTAGTTGGTAGTACCATTGTTTTTGAGTACGATCTCGGAGCATAGGCTGCCTACAGAGACGCGGTTTTTTGACGGCCTGCTTATGGGGCGGGCAGCTAGCGGATCGTGAGGAAAAATCAGATGAATGTGATCATTTATGTTTCCACCCAAAATCGCTGATACAACCTTTAAGTTAAAATGTTATGCTCAAAAAGTATATTTATTTATTATCTATTTTTACTTTACTATTTTTACCAGGCAAACAGAGCTATACAAAGACCCATTAGCTCTCGATTCATGCTCTCTGCTTAATAATAAAGTGAGAAAGCAGAAATACATTGTCATACAAATAAAATGTGTTCGTTTTCCTTCATATGTTGATGTCTATGCTCATATACTTGAATGAATGTGGAAACTCGGGTGCAGTTTGCATTTGTGGTATAATGTAAGAAGGGCAGTATTGGTGTGAGCCAGTATGGCCTGACAAATGCCGATTATTGGTATCGGCCCAGAATTTCCATACTGTGCATCCCTGTTAATATGTGTGTGTGTGTGTGTGAGTGTGTGTGTGCGTGCCTATTTTTTGTCTTTTTTGTGTGTGGGGTGCGTGTGTGGGGGGGCTATGTATTTGTGTGTGCATGTGTGTTTGTGTCTGTGTGCACGTGCCTGTGCATGTGTGGGGGGAGGGGTATGCCTATGTTTTTGTGTGTGTGTGTGGGGGGGCGGGGGGGTGTGCCTGAGTATTTGTGTGTGTGTGTGTGTATCGAATCGATTGTGTAAGTAGTGTACTCTACCCTCATGAGGGGGAATAACTTCATCCAAGATTTTGGGTTTCATCCGTTTCCAGATTTTCTTGATGATGACCCGGAGCTCCTCATTCTCTTGATCATGGTTTCCTGTGGAGGGTTTATACCCACAGTGAGGGGGGGTTATTCTCTGAGGAGACGTGTTATATTTACTAGTAGTAGTTGGTTGTAGGGACTCTCCAGTCTGATTGACTCACCTTCAGTTTTTATTTTAAGGGCTGTTCTAACCAGAGCAAACAGCGTGGCATTAAAGGTCACTGTACCATCTGAGTTCAAGGGCATGTTCATGGCCACAAGCCGCTGTCAGATGGGAGAGATCACAAACACTCATGTGGTTAGTGACACGTAAACTCTGCGTACTGGCTGCATGCCTGTATATTTCATCTTTCATATCTAGTGAAGTGAAACTGTGCCTGAAAAGCAGTCATACATACAGTGCCCTCCTGGCACCCCTGGTAAAGATGAGTAATAGGGTTATAAAAAATGCACCTTTCGGTAAATTAGCTTAATCTTACACTGAAAAAAAGAGAAAAATCCCACCTTTAATTGAAGTAAATTTATTCTGAGAAAAAAAAAATCCCTCATCAAGAAATAATTATTTTTACCAAGTGTGCCACAATTATTGGCACCCCTAGAAATTCTTATGAACAAAATGTAACTTAAGCATTTTTTCCATTTATATTTTACTCTTTAAAGTTGATCAGAGTGTTTAGGAACTTTCAAGCAGTAATCCATGACTTCCTGTTTCACTGGGGTATAAATATAAGGTGACATAGAGGCCATATTCCCTTATTCTGTCACAGTTTGGCAGCCTTCCTTTCATCTCTGCGGACCTGGCTCCTCTGGGCCACGAGAGGGCACTCCGGGTTTACTTTTCCACCAGCCGGGCTGTGTTTTTCTGCTGCCAGGTGATTACCTGGTGCACCTGTTCCGAGTTTCCTGCTGGCTTTATACGTGCGCTGCTTCCTTCTTCTGGCACTTGTGTGTCATTCTTGCCACTCTAGCCAGGTAACTCGGTATAGGAAATTCAGACGACCACTTGTGCTTTTGAGCTTCAAAAGTATACGCAGGACTGGCCTGTAGTATTTAGAGTATTTAGTTCTTAGGGTTTTGTTCTCTTTACTCTTTAATTTTCCTGCCTTGGTTTTTGTCTCTATGTCTTGTTACAAGACAGCGACCTCGGCTTTGCCTTGTTTCCGTTTGCCTTTATTTTAGCTCTGATAGTTTCTGAGCTCGAGGCTATTCTGTTCTGTTTCTTTTCTCTGCTCGAATCTGCGAGCTTCACCCAAATTAATTGGGTTGTTATTATTTTTGGCTTATGCCGGGACTATGTCCTTCTCTGTTTAATTCCCTGACTCTAGTCTGCGAGTCTCGCCAAATTTTATTCGGGTCGTTTTTATTTCTTTTGGGTTTTAGACGGGAGTTTCTTTCCCTTCTTTTCTTCTTTCTCCTTCCCTTCCCTATTGGTTGTCCACGGTTCGTGGAGAACTTTCAGAATCCCTTTCAGTCACGTCTGGTCCTCCGTCCCGACCCCCCATTACATATTCATACATCAACATGGGAAAGATAAGAGAACACACAAATCAAATGAGGGAAAAGTGTGTTGAGCTTCATAAGTCAGGGAATGGCTATAAGTAAATAGCTACTCACCTGAAAATGCCCATATCTAGCGTTAGGGCAATAGTTGAAAAGTTCAAAGCAACTGGAACTGTTACAAACTTGCCTGGACGAGGACCCAAGTTTATTTTGCCCCCACGCACAGTGAGGAGGATGGTAAGAGAGGCAAAAAAAATCCCCAAGGATCACTGTTGGAGAATTACAGAGGAAAGTAGCATCTTGGGGTCATCAAGTCTCCAAAACTATCATTAGATGTCACCTCCATGCCAACAAATTATTTGGAAGGCATGCCAGAAAAAAGCCATTCCTGTCATTTCACCACAAACGTAAGCGCCTGGAGTTTGCTAAACGCTACTGGAACCGTGTTCTATGGTCAGATGAAACGAAAATTGAGCTTTTCGGCAACCAACACTCAAGGTGGGTTTGGCGTAAAAATAAGGATGGCTATACCGAAAATAACCTGATCTCCACTGTTAAGTATGGGCTGTTTTTCCTCCAAAGGCCCTGGTAACCTTGTGAGGGTACATGGCATCATGAACTGCATGAAATACCAGGAATTATTTTATCTGAATCTGGCTGCCTCTGCCAGGAAACTAAAACTGGGCCGTTGTTGGATCTTCCAGCAAGACAATGATCCAAAACATACGTCCAAATCAACATAAAAATGGTTAACTGAACACAAAATCAAGTTTCTGCCATGGCCATCTGAGTCCCCTGACCTAAACCCCATTGAAAACCTGTGCGCTGAGCTGAGGAGGAGAGTGCACAAGAGAGGACCTAGGACTCTGGATGATCTGGAAAAATTCTGTAAAGAGAAATGGACTCAGATTCCTTGCTCTGTATTCTCCAACCTTATTAGATGTTACGGGAGAAGACTCAGTGCTGTTTCATTGGCAAAGGGAGGTTGTACAAAGTATTAAATGCAGGGGGTGCCAATAATTGTGGCACACATGGTTTTGTTAAAAATTATTATTTCTTGATGAGGGATTTATTTTTCTCAGAATAAATTTACTTCAATTAAAGGTTGGATTTTTCTCATTTTTTTTCAGTGTGAGTTAAGCTAATTCACCAAATGGTGAATTTTTTATAACCCTTTTTACTCATCTTTACCAGGGGTGCCAATAATTGTGGAGGGCACTGTATATATTTTCATTTGATTCATTTTCTTTCATAGAGCAATCCCACCCAACATACACAGACACACACACATGCGCATGCCCACACGCATGCACACATGTGCACACACACACACACACACACACACACACACACACACACACACACACACACACACACACACACACACACACACACACACACACACACACACGCACACACACACGCACACATGAGTCACTAATTTGGCCAGGCAATGATGCCAGATGGTGTTTATTGTGAGCCCTCCTCTTTGGATTATCAAAGCGTATTTGAAGCTGTGTTTTTGATTCCTATTTCAAATGTTCTGTAGTACTCACTGACTATTGACGTCACAAAGAAGAAGCCTCATGTGGAAGCCTCATGTTTGGTCAAAGTAGCAGTCTGGTCTCAGTCTAACCTCTGTGGTTAGTCACACTGAGAGTGGTGGTGCGGTGCGGTCAGCCACACTAAAAAGAGCGGTCCTGTTCAGTCTTACCTTGCAGGCGACGCGGTGAGGACAGAGTTTTCCAAAACCGAGAGGGGGCTGGATTCTGCGCAGCAATGCAACCACGTCTAGATGCTTAATACGACCCCTGAAATACAAACAAACGCCTCTGAAACACTGCAGTTAGCACATCCACGCATACTCCTACACAATGACAAACAACCACACACCTTACACATAATGACACACACTAACCACAAACACAACCACTAAACAAAACAAGCGCTTTGAGTGTGAGAAAGGCGCTATATAAATGCAAAGCATTATCATTAACCACATACTGTTAAACAATCACACACACTGCTACACATCCAGAAACAATAACACACATGTGAAACACAACCACTTACACAACCACACACACCTTAAACATAATCGCACACGCTGCTAAACATCAACGAGAACCACACACATATTAAACACAACCGCCACCCTTTAACCGCAAGTACAAACAGCTACACAATCGCAAAACAGAGCCACACGGACCTTAAACACAACCACGCACTCTACATAACCACTACATAAGCAGCGCACATCCTTACTTGGCCTCAGGGTCATACTCTGACCAGATCCTTTTAAACTCATCCAGGTGGTGCGGGCCCAGTATGGACCAATCACGTGTCAGGTAGTCAAAGTTGTCCATGATGACAGCAACAAAGAGATTAATGATCTACAAAACACGTGTGAACATGAATAATGTCATATATGAACACACTCTCCTCCACCAGCCAAAACACAGTGCAGAATGGATACAGGTACAGTGCATCCGGAAAGTATTCACAGCGCTTCACTTTTTCCACATTTTGTTCTGTTACAGCCTTATTCAAAAATTGATTAAATTAATTTTTTCTCTCAAAATTCTACACACAACACCCCATAATGACAATGTGAAAAAAGTTTTTTTGAGATTTTTGCAAATTTATTAAAAATAAAAACTAAAATTTCTCATTTACATAAGTATTCATACCCTTTGCTTTAACGTATTTTTAAAGTATCATATTTCATATTTGGTCGCATATCCTTTACATGCTGTTACTTCCTGAAGTCTGTGATTATCAACATCAAAAAACTGTCAATATCTTATTTTCAGGTACTGTTACAAGCGATACTATAACCTCTCTGCATTTGAATGGATATCTATGGAAATTGGGGGGTGAGACTAGATTCAGCTGTAAATTACACTGGTACAGTATGGAACACATGGCTGGCTAAATGGCTGTAAGTTATCAAGGGTCTGAGCTATCAAACGAGCCCCAAACCATCACTCTGTTGCCAGATATGGAGTAGATGTGGATGGATCACTGCAAGGGTTATTTCTCCGGACTCATTTTCCTATAGAACTCTATGGGGAAAAAAGTCAGGAGAAACAACCCTTAAAGTGATCCATCCACATCTACTCCATATCTGGCAACAGAGTGATGGTTTGGGGCTCGTTTGATAGCTCAGACCCTTGATAACTTACAGCCATTTAGCCAGCCATGTGTTCCATACTGTACCAGTGTAATTTACAGCTGAATCTAGTCTCACCCCCCAATTTCCATAGAGATCCATTCAAATGCAGAGAGGTTATAGTATCGCTTGTAACAGTACCTGAAAATAAGATATCGACAGTTTTTTGATGTTGATGGTCACAGACTTCAGGAAGTAACAGCATGTAAAGGATATGCGACCAAATATGAAATATGATACTTTAAAAATATGTTAAAGCAAAGGGTATGAATACTTATGTAAATGAGAAATTTTATTTTTTTATTTTTAATAAATTTGCAAAAATCTCAAAAAAACTTTTTTCACATTGTCATTATGGGGTGTTGTGTGTAGAATTTTGAGGGAAAAAATGAATTTAATCAATTTTGGAATAAGGCTGTAACAGAACAAAATGTGGAAAAAGTGAATACTTTCCGGATGCACTGTATGTGTGTAGGGACTGTGGAGACTGCATGTAGTAGCATGTTGGGATTGTGTACAGTGTGTGTACACTGTGAAGGGCCTGTGTAGTCATGTGCATGACATGCACTGAGTATATGTATTGCATGTGTGTAGAGCACATGTCCCGTGTATGTAGGGCATATGTGCAGTACTAGAGCATGTGGAGAGCATGCATAGAGTATACGTTTGATACATGTACAGCGTACGGATGTAAATAGAATGAGTGGAGCTGTGTAAGTTTCTCTGGATAAGCTAAACGCTGAAAAGAAATGTAAAGTCATGTAGTGAGTACCAGGAATGCGCAGAGCATGAAGAAGCTGATGAAGTAAACAATTGCAAAGTTGCTCCCGCAGGAGAACTCCTCGCCCAGCTCATAGTCGGACTCGGGGTCACACCGCTTCCCTGGCAAGCTGGCCAGCATGATCTCCTGCCATGCTTCTCCTGTAGCGCACCTGAAAACACCAGATACCAGCATTGCCCACTACTCCTGTGGATTGTGTGAGCTGTAGCCTGTAGTGAGTGTTACCTGAACAGTAGCAGTACTGAGGATTGTGGGAGGTGTAGTTTATGTTGAGTGTTACCTCAAGTAGCAGTACTGTGGATTTGGCAACTGTAGTTTATGATGAGAATTACCTGAACAGTAGCAGTACTGAGGATTGTGGGAGCTGTAATTTATGATGAGTGTTACCTGAACAGCAGCAGTACAGCCTGTGGGAAGGTTTGGAAGTTGTTGTTTCTGTTGATCTGGGTGTAGTCCTGCATGGCTATCTTTCCAAAGGTCTAGAGCAGAGAAGAGGAGAAATAATAATTATTATTTAAATGATAACAATAATAACTTCTGCTTCTGCAGATCCTTACAATATTTCCCACGTAGACAGAATTATGATTAATTGAGAGAAAGAGAATGAGAGAGACCCACTTGCATGCCAATGACGGCATAAATGAAGAAGATCATAGCAATGAGGAGGGCGACGTATGGCAGGGCCTGTGTATGAAAGAGAGACAGAATGGTAGAAGATGAGAGATTTGGGATTAATATAGTGCATCTCTTATATTTCTGAAACACACAGAAGAGCACCAAATACAGGATATACTAAAGACAGTGTAGAGAATGACTACCTTAGAGGAAAAACACTAATTTGTGTGTGTGTGTGTGTGTGTGTGTGTGTGTGTGTACTCATGTGTGGGCTGAATCTGTGATGACAGTTTATGCAAAGGGGTAATTTGTTCAGAGGATAATTTGCTCTGGATAATTTGTTTTCCCTAGTGCTTCAAAAAATGAAATATTAATTCAACATGTATAAAATATAAATGCACCACTGCATTAGTTTTTGATGTGTCATGTTCAGCAGTAAAGTGTTGTGTAAAAGAGCAACGTGCTGTTCACACTCACAACTTTTTTACAGTGCCTTAATTATAGCGTGGTTATAATCAAACTCTGACCTGGAGGGATTTCACAAAGGTCCACAGCAGTGTGCGAATGCCCTCCCCCTTGCTTAACAATTTAACCAATCGCATTACTCGAAACAAACGAAAGAAAGTGATGGACACTCGGGAGCTGTCCTCAGAGCTCTGAGAGATAAAGAAATAAACACAGAGGGGGGAAAAGAAAAAGAAAGAAGTTTAAAATGCAACAGAGTAAATATCTGTCCCTTTCCGATACATAGAAACATACTGTTTTAGTTTTTGCCTTTCCACCGTGAAAAAAATATTCAATTGAGGAAGATGGTGACGAAGACGAGGAAGGGATGAAGCATCAACATAACAGTAAACAGAGTATTGTCAAGGTAATATGAATAAGTAACTCTTCATTAATTTACATGATTAAACATACAAAACGTTACAGCATACAAATGCAAAAACAAAACTAGACAAACATCATGTGAACAAGCAGTCTCTATAACGATGATAATAAAATAATTTGACAAGTAATCAGACTCACACTAAACTCTGTGACCACGATGTCCACGACACTGCCCACCACAATAAGAGCATCAAATGAGTTCCAGGCATCAGCAAAATAGTGCTATAGGAGAGAAGTACACAGAGCAATTCAGTATTAACAAAAAATATACATAACTGGCATCAGCATTTGGGCAGTCTGCTACCTTGAGTCTTACTTTACATAACACTGATAATAATGAACACTGTATATAGATGAGCAGTTCCCACTATCCCACACAGAAGTGGTGGGCAGCTGAGCCCAGCTGTTAGAGCAGTACTGCCAGACATAGGCCCCGTCAGCCACTTATGACCAAATCTGTAGTTTTCCAGAGAAAATCCTGATCTCATGCAAGTGCTATTCAACTCTGGGCAATACAGTTTTAGAACTACACAATATACATAATGCAACCTTACCCTGGGTCTGAGGGCAAGGATTTTGAGGACCATTTCAACAGTGAAAAGCCCAGTGAAGACCATGTTGAGGATGTCCATAGTATAGTTGAAGGGTTTTGACTGCTCATAATGCTGAGAGACACAGAGACACCCATCATCTTCCATCACCCTGTTTCTAAATAACAACTGCCATATCACATTCAGTGATGTTATAGTGCAGCTTCTCTAAATCTGCCATATCACATACAGTAATCCCCTATGGGAAAAGAATATGCTGCAGTATATTGTAAATATATAAAAATTATCTTCACAATATATTTAAAATATACTGCAGTATATTACATTTCCATAAGGGATATTCCACTTCCCTGTTAGTGAAGCATAATTCAGCCATGTCATCACATGTGTTTCTGTTTTGTGAAGGCTGCATGTGTGTCACAATGGGGGGTAGGGGGGAAGAATGGGCTGCCTGTACATGTGCTAGCTTTCTGAATACCTGCACAGCCAACGTGACTGTGTTGAGCAGAATCAGGACAAACATAATGTACTCGAATGCCGTGGAGTTCACTATGGACCAGAACTTGTACTGGACCGGGTTTTTAGGGATGTACAGCTTCAGAGGCTGGGCCTTCAGGGCATACTCTACACATTGCCTCTAAGGGAGAGAGAGAGAGAGAAAGAGGAGGGGGGGAGTATTAATACACCAATATTACACCATCTAATCACATGTATGACAAGTAAACAGCTATAATACTGTACCAAAATAAGAGCATACATACTGTATTTACAATTACAAACCCCAATTCCAAAAAAGTTGGGACAGTAGGTAAAATGCACATAAAAGCAGAAATCAGTGATTTGTAAATTCTCCTTTACATACATTTAATTTTAAACAGTACAAACAAAAGATATTTAATATTTTACCTTATGAACTTTATTGATTTTTGTAAATATACGTTAATTCCGAATTTGATGCCTGCAACACGTTCCAAAAAAGTTGATAAAAGATTCTTGATATGTTATTTTCAGGTACTCTTAGAAGCGATACTATAACCTTTCTGTATTTGAATGGATCTCTATAGGAATTGGGGGGTGGGACTAGATAAGCTATATATTACACGAGAATAGTATGGAACCCATGGTTGGCTAAATGGCCATAAGTCATCAAGGGCCAGCGGTATCAAACAAGACTCAAACCATCACTCTGCTGTCAGATATGTAGCAGATATGGATGGATCACTTGAAGGGTTGTTTCTCCTGACTTATTTTTCCATAGAGTTCAATAGGAAAATAGGAGTCAGGAGAAAGACAGCTGTTAGATTAGTTTATTTTCATAATTTAGGTCAAAATAAAGTGCCACAAATGCAAAGAAATCTTGGAAAAAATGCAACAAAAAAAGCAGTGTACCCTGCTGTCCCTTAGCATCTCCAAATGTATCCAAACTGGCTAAATTGTGCACTGCTCTAAATCATAAAATAATGATATATTTAACTACAAATCAAATCTCATATTTAGACTTTATAATCTTATTTTTGTTACTTTTTTGCTAAATAAAACAAACTATCTGCCAGTGGGGTGAGCTATTTTTACTCATTTCAAGATTTGCCAAAGGGGTAAGAGAATTTCACTTGTTAACTAAAAAGTAACTTAAAACAAGCTAATATTTTCCACTTTTGAGGAAAGAAAATCTGATTTTAAGTCTCATTACAAGACTAAAACACTTAAGACAGTTAAGACAGTCATTTTTTGCAGTGCGTACATTCTAAGTTAAACTAAACTGATAAAACTAGAAATTATTTTTTTTATTGTTCAAAGCATCCAATAAGACATTGCAAACACCGTTGCTAAGGTAATGTCCTATATTGGATAAAAAAATCATCAATGAAACCAGAATGAACTGGAATGAATGAGACAGGTTTGCAGAGCGTGGGGGGTCGCATCGACGTTTCAGTCGTTTCAGTAGTGTAATAGCATTATAAAGTGTTGTTTATTTTTCACACGGATTGTCCCAAACAATAAATGACCACTGAATTTTGAAAGGGACATCTCTGTGCGTAAAACCAATGGTAGGACTGGATATCTATTTCATATTTAGTAGCAGATATTGACAGTAGAATGATGTGGTAATTACGCAAGAATTTCATGTTTATTTTGCATTTGAGTGAGCAGGGTTTTTCACTGCTTTTTTGGCATACGATCGGGCTATTGTTGGGTTTAGCTCATTGCTATGACGGAATACAAATTTTATGTGATGAAGAAATATATTTATGAACTCACACATAGATGCTATTGTCCACTATGACACACATGGGTAGGTTATAGTTGCAGGCGAGACTGGGTGGGGGGTTGCTTGTTAAATGGACTTGCAACGGGACAATAGTGACACTTAGAAACTCCATATTTGGCAGAGTTGTCACAAAGCGTGTTTTAATAACGCTAAAAAATAGAGTTTGTTGTTTCCACTCATAGTTTGGTTGCAGGAGAAATTAATATCTTGGTGCCGGCGGCATCGCCACTAGGGGATCTGCGCGAAGGGGATATTCTACTTTAAAAACAGAAAATTTACAATTATGTTTTTTAAAGTCAGTTTTCAAAGACATTTGAATAAACATTACTTTGTCATCCATTATGACACAAGACATTATGTCAAAGGTAAACTACTGATAGTGTTTCTGCGGTCTGGAAGTGAGAACAAACCTGGTTCTTATCCAGCTCACAGTTCTTGTACTCCTGCTCCCCCTGTTCACGGAACGTGATAATGACGAAGCCCACAAAGATGTTCATCATGAAGAAGGCGATGATGATGATGTATACGATGAAGAAGATGGAGATCTCTATACGGTAGTTATAGATGGGACCGTGGTTCTCGCCGTTGGCATCGATGGCCTTGTACAGAAGTCTGACGGAAAGAAGAAAGGGAAGCAGTTGATACAGGAACATACAGCGGCTTTTCCTATATTTCTATACACAAAATGACAAAAATTTTGCGGTCTATGCTACCCGTATTCTCGCTTTACGTAACTCTCAGATCTCTGCAAGCGACCTGATGCTCCATTGCTCACTATTAATAGTAATACTGCCAGGAATGGACCTGGACCGGTATGAATGCATTCCGGAATATCCACTTTCACATACAGCTGAAAACCTGCACACACTCACGCTGGCCAACCCTCGAAGGTAGACACGGTAAACAGGGCCATCATGCCCATCAGCACGTTATCGAAGTTGAAGTCGCTGTTCATCCAGATTCTCTCCCTCACCATGGGGTGCGTCACGTCCCCGTCCTTGTACACAACGAACGTCCCCCTGGAAGAGAAACCCAAATGCATAACGCAGGGAGGGAGTGGCCACAGTCTTGCTGGGGAACGATAACGGCCTTGACATCTGCGCTTGTGGTGTTGCGTGGTATGGCGGAGGTGTGTGGGGGGGGGGGGGGTACGGTAACAATGCTGGGGGTTTGGTACAGTGTTGGGGTACGGAATGACTCACTTGCACTGTTCTGGGGTATATTTTGCCTCATCAGTGCAGCGGTAAAATTTCCCCTGGAACACAAGGTAATAGAGGATATAAGTGAAGACATGGGACTGCGAGCGTGTGTAGCTTAATCATATTAACTGCAATCAGACTTTCTAATGTAATATTGCAATGCAATTAGACAGTCTCGTGCAAACATACTGAAGTATAATTGTATATGAACTGTAAGCAGAATATTCTAATGCAATTTTCTGATCCAGGGACCCCCACCCAGGCTCAAAGGCACCCAGGGGACTCCCATCATAATTTAAGAAGGGTTACATTTAAAAAAAATCTATATACCCGAATCTATATATAGTCATTGCATATCAAGTCTGGCCAGGGACCCCCTACTGTACCTTCAAGGACCCCCAGGAGTGGAACCCCCTGGTGAAAACCCAGGGTCTAATGCAATATTGTATATTCAGACTGCCTGTAGCACAATCATAATGTAGTGTAGTGTAGTGGCAACTGCAATCAAACTGTTGTACGTCGTATTAGTGTATTATAAACAGACTGTCTCTAGTGTAATCATACTTTCAGGTGTAATACTGCAGAGTAATCAGACTATTTTGTGTGATCATGTTGTGATGTAATCATTCTGCCGAGGGTTTGTGTTGTAGTTGCAATCAGGCTTTTCTGTGATAAGACTCATTACCTTGAAGAGCTGCACTCCGATGCAGGCAAACATGAACTGCAGCAGTGTGGTGACAATCATGATATTCCCAATGGTCCTGATGGCCACAAAGACACACTGCACCACATGCTGTAGACACACACACACACACACACACACACACACACACACACCTGTTAGACATAATCTTTAAACTGTTAAGACATTCTAAGAGCCAAAAAACAGATACACACTCATACACGGTCAGCATATGCATGCGTACTATCAAAAACCAATGCCCCCCCCCCCCCCCCCACACACACACACCGTACCTTCAGGCCCTTGGCTCTGTTAATGGCTCGAAGAGGCCTGAGAACCCGGAGGACCCTTAGGATCTTTACCACGGAGATTGCGCTTGAGCTGAGAAAAAGGGAGGAGAGAGTGGGAGGAAAAAAAGAGTTCAAACTGCTTTCTCACATCTTATCTTCCCTACGGCCACTGAGTCACTCCGAGCTGTGTACTACCTCTGTTATACGGGCTGAACGCCCTACATCTGATGTAAAACTGTTTTAAAAAAACATCAAACACCACACAAAAATATAAACCACACCTGTCCCCAATGTAAATAATATTGCCCTGAACTCTGTAGCCTATATTTTTCATAAAATCCCACAAACCTAACTGTGCTGGAAATTATTTTAACTTCACTGGTAAATAACAAGGCAGATGCTATGCAAACTGAATGTGCCCACACCCCTTTGATAAACACACAAACACATACCCACAGGTGTAAAAAACCTTTTAGCACACTAAAACACAATGATTGGTCATGGCATTTGTTTTGCACCAATCATTGGTTGTGTTATTAGTTTTGCATGTGTTCAAAGGTTTTGGACATGCTAAAGTAATCTTAGTAAAGCAGGCCCTAAGTCCTAACCATCAATCAATCACTCATCAAATGGGAATGGGAGTTTCAGGTGTAGTACATGCATTTATCCAACAGAGGTCACTTTTAAGTCTTGAGTGCAGCATTCAGTGCCCTCCAAAATGACTCATACAGTGGAATCAACCAAAGATCTCACAAATATTTACAACTTTGTTTTCAGTACTTGCATTGTTTATTTTATGCAGTCTACCTTGCTCACTTAGGGTGTGAGTCATTTTGGAGGGCATAGTACACCCTGTTTGAATTTTCTGATATGTTCTCTGCCTTTTGTTATATTGTTTTCCCCAATGGACAGTTTGTGCATACGATAAAAACCAAGCGAAATACGAAGTGAAAGACCCCCAGGCAGCGCTGATTAAAAATGCGGTTATTCCTGCTCATATTGTGTCGCCGTGACACCACGGCCCGGCCCTTTCGATGGTGATCTTAACTGTGATCAGTAATGAGGACTGGACTGGTGTTTCTCACTCACTGAAGGAAGAAGGAGACCAGCGACACACTGACCACCAGCAGGTCCAAAAGGTTGAACCAGTTCCTGCAGAAAGAACCCTGATGCAAAAAAGCACCGTGTACGGTCATCTGGACAGAGAAGAGAAGAGGTCAACACACTGGCCGTTACATCACTTTACATTTTTTACATACACTTTACATTCACATTTTTCCATCTGCGTGGTAATGTTGTACGGTTAAAGGGTGGAAACTGGGAGAGTTTGTCATTGGTAACAGGTTTATGCATAACCACAGAGATGATTCAGCAGTAAAATGCGTAAGGCCATAGGCCGTTTTACCTTCAGCAAGATTTCAACAGTGAATATGGATGTAAAGGCATAATCAGCATAACCTAGGACCTGTTGGGAGAAATACAGTGAATAGTCCAACACCTCAGCAGTCAATCAGTGATGAATATCATCTCAAACTCCAGCTCAGTGCATTCAGAACCAATCTATATACTTAACAAATCTGCTCTCTCCCTTTTACAGAACAGTTTGATCGCCCTAAGAACACATACTCATTTCATTGTGTATACATTACAAAGAACATACACCTGACAGTTTATATAGGATAGTCATGACAAATGGCACTTTGACAAATGCTGAACATAAAAATCACAATTCTTAATGAGGTGTTATTGGTAACCTGATTCCTGAAGAGCCTTACATTGTTCCTGAAGGAGTGAGCTCTAATTGGATCCTCTGCAGCCAATGAGATGCTGCTGAGGATGATGAAGACCAGAATGAGGTTGGTGAAGATGTGGTGATGGATCAAGGCGTGGCAGCCAACTCTAATCCTGAGAGGCAGAGAGAGGGGCAGAGAAAGAGGGAACAGGGAGGGAAAAGAAACAGAGGCACAGAGTAGGCAGAAAGATAAGAGAGGGATGGAGAAAGCGAGGGATAGAGGAAGTGTGAGAGCTGGTAAATGAGAAAGCAGCACACGACAGCTAGATGTGTAGTATGTTAGTAAAACAACATCACTAAAATTTTACTTTAAAATAGTGTGTGTGTAGTATGAGTAGTGTGGGGAGTGTGCTTGTGGAGAATATGTCTTGTTTGTGCTGGCATATGTGGTGTAATGTGTCTGCGATGTGAGTATAGTGTACGTGTAGTTTGTGTGCAGTAACTCACGGATTGGTGTTGCTGAGGCAGAAGAAGGCACTTCCTTCAGGAATAGGGATAACTTTTTCTTTGGGGGGCGCAAAATCAGCCACATTTAAATTCAGCTGATTACCCCCCTCCTCTGGGGGGAGAACAACAAAAACACAGTCACCTCCCCTCAACCTCCTTACAACAACACAGTCACCTCCCCTCAACCTCCTTACAACAACACAGTCACCTCCCCTCAACCTCCTTACAACAACACAGTCACCTCCCCTCAACCTCCTTACAACAACACAGTCACCTCCCCTCAACCTCCTTACAACAACACAGTCACCTCCCCTCAACCTCCTTACAACAACACAGTCACCTCCCCTCAACCTCCTTACAACAACACAGTCACCTCCCCTCAACCTCCTTACAACAACACAGTCACCTCCCCTCAACCTCCTTACAACAACACAGTCACCTCCCCTCAACCTCCTTACAACAACACAGTCACCTCCCCTCAACCTCCTTACAACAACACAGTCACCTCCCCTCAACCTCCTTACAACAACACAGTCACCTCCCCTCAAACACCTTACAACAACACAGTCACCTCCCCTCAACCTCCTTACAACAACACAGTCACCTCCCCTCAACCTCCTTACAACAACACAGTCACCTCCCCTCAACAACACAGTCACCTCCCCTCAACCTCCTTACAACAACACAGTCACCTCCCCTCAACCACCTTACAACAACACAGTCACCTCCCCTCAACCTCCTTACAACAACACGGTCACCTCCCCTCAACCTCCTTACAACAACACAGTCACCTCCCCTCAACCTCCTTACAACAACACAGTCACCTCCCCTCAACCTCCTTACAACAACACAGTCACCTCCCCTCAACCTCCTTACAACAACACAGTCACCTCCCCTCAACCTCCTTACAACAACACAGTCACCTCCTCTCAAACACCTTACAACAACACAGTCACCTCCCCTCAACCTCCTTACAACAACACAGTCACCTCCCCTCAACCACCTTACAACAACACAGGCACTTCTGCTCAACCACCTTACAACAACACAGTCACCTCCCCTCAACCACCTTACAACAACACAGGCACTTCTGCTCAAACACCTTACAGCAAAAACACGGTCACCTCGGCTTATACCAACACAGTCACCACTACGTATGCGAACGCAGTCATCTCTCCTCAAACACCTTATAACATAGTTGCCTCAGCGCAAACACCTAACAACAACACAGTCGCCTCAGCTCAGACCCCTTACAGCAAAAATAGTTGCCTCTGCTTATACAAACACAGTCGTCTCCGCATATGCAAACACAGTCGCCTCTCCTCAAACACCTTAGCTATAGCAACACAGTCACTTCTGCTCAAACACCTTACAGCAAAAACACAGTCGCCTCTGCCTACGTAAACACAGTTATCTCTCCTCAAACACCTGATAACAATACAGCTGCCTAAACTCAAACACGTTACACAGAGTAATCTCTCCTCAAATACTTTATAATGACAGATGTGGTTATGCTTCATCATTTCTCTCCTGTACATGCTTCTTTCTCTCACACTCACCTCCCTCTTCACCCTCTTCAAGCTCTTCTAGCTCTTCCTCTTCATCATACTCATCAATATCAACCTGCAGAGAGAAAGAGTAAATACCAGAGGGAGAAGGTTCACTTATACTACAGAGTAACTATAGAAGAGGCCACAGACCTTTGTGCCCTCAGCCCAGAACCTCCTGCAGCCAACAGGCTTCACTAGGGTTCTACTAATAAAAGGGTTACTCCATTGATAGCAAAGAGTAAATATTGGATACTAATACTAGACTAAATACAAGAAGAGTGTCTTCACTAATACTAAAGAGTAAATATAGGAGAGGGTTACTCCACTAATACTAAAGAGTAAATACAGGAGAGGTTACTCCACTAATACTGAAGAGTAACTATAGGAGTGGGTTACTCCACTAATACTAAAGAGTAAATACAAGAGGGTTTACTCCACTAATACTGAAGAGTAAATACAGGAGAGGGTTACTCCGCTAATACTAAAGAGTAAATACAGGAGAGGTTACTCCACTAATACTAAAGAGTAAATACAGGAGAGGTTACTCCGCTAATACTAAAGAGTAAATATAGGAGAGGGTTACTCCACTAATACTGAAGAGTAAATATAGGAGTGGGTTACTCCACTAATACTAAAGAGTAAATACAAGAGGGTTTACTCCACTAATACTGAAGAGTAAATATAAGAGAGGTTACTCCACTAATACTAAAGAGTAAATACAAGAGGGTTACTCCACTAATACTGAAGAGTAAATACAGGAGAGGGTTACTCCACTAATACTAAAGAGTAAATACAGGAGAGGTTACTCCACTAATACTGAAGAGTAAATATAGGAGAGGGTTACTCCACTAATACTGAAGAGTAAATACAGGAGAGGGTTACTCCGCTAATACTAAAGAGTAAATATAGGAGGGGGTTACTCCACTAATACTAAAGAGTAAATACAGGAGAGGGTTACTCCACTAATACTGAAGAGTAAATATAGGAGAGGGTTACTCCACTAATACTAAAGAGCAAATATAGGAGTGATCACTACAGTTTACTGACAGATTTGGGTAGCACCACAGGGGGACAGCTTTTCTACTGCAGAAACACATTTACCTTTATGTCTTCAACCTCCCCCTCTTTCTTATCTCTGAAAAACAAAAGCAGCACCATTCCTCAGCACAGAACCCAGTTTCAGCCGACTGTCTGAACACATCTGTGCTCTCTCCTCTCTCTCAGCACTCCCCCTGACACGCTCTGGCTGCTCCCAGCAGTCACCGCTCCTATCTCTCCCTCCCTGTCTGCCCTCCCTCCATCACATCCACCCCAGATTCCACTCAACCCCTTCGCTCTCACTTCGTACTTTTTCTTTTTGCCACCTCCATCTCCGCCGGCCAAGTTATCCACAGCAATGGCCAAGAAAACGTTTAGCAGGATGTCTGACAGGGGCGGTCAAGGAACCCATTGAGACAGCAGGAGATGGAGTGAGAAATGACATTACATCACATTAAATTACAATCACATTACATTACAGTCATTTAGCAGTTGTTCTTGTCCAGAGAGACTATCAGAAGTGGAGAACATTAGCATTAGTCATAGGAATACAAAAGTGTGATATATCCAAGAAGGCGCAGAAGGCCCATTTATAATCGATAAACGTAATGTTAACCTAAGATACCAACAATTTGTACAGTAACAAAAGTAAATACTACTAGACCATTATCTCAAAAGTAAACCCAAAGAAAGAACAATAGCTAAAGAGGGTCAGGGGAGCCATGGTGAAGAGGAGGTTCTTCAGTCTGTTTTGTGAGATCGGCAGGGTTTCTGCTGTCCTGACTGTAGTGGAAAGCCCTACTCCACCAATGGGGGACCAGAATAGACAGCAGACGTAACCTGGAAGTGCAGGTAAGCGGGGGGGAAGGGGTCAGGCCAGGGTCGGAGGAATAGCGCGGGTGACTTGGCGAAGTGGAGGATACAGTTGCCGCAGATGAACAGAATGACAAAGTAAACGCACACAATCATCCCTGGGAAGTAGGGGCCTCCGTACGCCATGATGCCGTCGTACATCACCACGTTCCAGTCCTCTCCCGTCAGGATCTGTGCATACAGACGGAGAGGAAGATACCCCTCAGCCCAGAACCTCCTGCAGCCAACAGGCTTCACTGGGGGTAAATGTTCTACAAAAAGCAGGTTCGTTGTTGCTTCCTGCTTCTCAGATAAAGTAAAATTAAAAACAATTAAAAAATCAGCTATCAAATTACTTAGATACCCATTTATAATAGTGATGAAAAGAAAACAAATTGCTAGGAGACAGGGAATAGAAGAAAGAGGTTTAACAGGGTCATGTACGAAGATAAAAATGTAACTATATCAGTAGAGCAGAACTAAAGGGCCCTGCAGGAATTACACAAGCAGTCAGATGGAGAAATCACAGAACGTCCTGTTTCCATTGGATTCCATTGGACTGATACTGTCATGCCTCCTCACTCTATTGCAATATGCTTAACCAGCCATATGATGTATCTAATGTGTCAAGAATAACACACAGTATATGCTGGTGAAATTCATCATCTATATTGACTAATTACAAGATGCGGGACCTATGGGATGTTGGGGGCGTATACGGATGTGTTTGGTCACCTGGAAACAGGTGAGCAGGGCCTGTGGGAAGGTGTCGAAAGTGCTGCGCTTGGTCTGCGTCTCGTCGAAGTTGAACTTCCCGCCAAAGAGCTGCATCCCGAGGAGGGCGAAGATGATGAGGAAGAGGAAGAGAAGCAGTAGCAGCGAGGCGATGGATTTCATGGAGTTCAGCAGCGAAGCCACCAGGTTGGACAGAGCCGTCCAGTGACTGGGAGAAGGAGACGGCAGGGGCCAGAGGTCAAGGGTCAGCGAAATGGGCAAGAATGTTTGCATGTCATCGGGTTTATTTGTAATGCAGGTGCTGCTCAGATCCATTAATTCTGCATCATATGAATGCGTCAATCAAGCCATCAGTGCAACCCATTGGCCTGTGCAGGCGATAGGCTATTATTCAGGGAAGCGATAGCCAATCAGAGCCCTCATAACATACCGTGTGACCTTAAATATGCGCAGCAGACGCACACATCGCAGCACAGAGATCCCCAGAGGAGGCATGATCTCCAGCTCCACCAGGATGGTCTCCACGATGCCCCCACACACCACGAAGCAGTCAAAGCGGTTAAAGAATGCCACAAAGTACACCTGCAGCCCCAAACTGTACATTTTCAGCAACATCTCCAATGTGAACAGAGAGAGCAGCACCTTATTGGCAATGTCTGGAGGAGAGATAGAGAGATACAGAGAGAGAGAGAGAGAGTTATTTGGTGGTGCAGGCACACAGTTATTGGGTTGTGCAGACACACTGCTATTGGGTGGTAAAAACACACAGTTATTTGGTGGAGGCTAGAGACATGCACAGAGGCCAGTACCCACCCTGGACCTCTGTGAGCCAGTCAGGTTGGTTATAATGCTCAGAGGCACTGGTGACGGTGTTGAGGAACACAAGGAGCAGCACCAGCCAGTAGAAGGTGACTGACTTCACCGCAACTCGGCAGTTCCTGCGGCATGCGTGATTCCAACGACGCATCATCCGGCTGAACACAATAATCCCAAGTCAACACGTGCTAACAGGACCCCAAGTGCTAACAGTGCCCCATGAGCTAACAGGACCCCAGGTGCTAACAGGATCCCAAATTCTAAAAAAAAACCACACGAACAGGATTCTACATCAGAACATGGCCACACAACCCAGTAGTAACACACACTAACAGAACCACACACGCTAACAGGGCCTCCTATGATAACAGAACCCCACAAAATATGACTCCATATGCTAAAAAGACCCCCACATTAGGACACATTAACAAGATCCCACAGCCAACAGGGTCAAACATCAGGATATGCGAAAATGACCTAACATAAGCACAGACTAAATATCCACATCGGACTCACCAGAGAGGGTTTTTCATAATTCGAGCACTGGCAGCAATATTGAAAATAAATGAATGAATAAATAAATAAAAGCCATTAGGAATAATTAAATTAAACAAAAACATATAACAATTTTCAACATCCATACAGATACAGAGCTGCCCTGAATTATCTTTGATAATTATCCTTGGTGATTCATTTATTCAGGCATTTTCCCTTCAAAACAACAACTTTGATTAAACTATGAATATGAAAAAATAGGTGGGGGTAGAGTGTTCAGGTGGGGGTAGAGGGTTCAGGTGTGGGCAAAATGTTCAGGTGGGGGCAGAGTGTTCACGTGGGGTTATAGTGTTCAGGTGGGGGCAGAGTGTTCAGGTGGGGGCAGAGTGTTCAGGTGGGGGTAGTTAGAGTGTTCAGGTGGGGACAGAGTGTTCAGGGTGTTACCAGCAGGCTGCACAGCAGTCCGTGTGGTCTTCATCAATGTTCTCAGTGTTCTCAGATGCTGTCTCACTGGCAGGAAGACTTGCTGAATGAGTGAGTGAGAGAGTGAGAGTGAGAGAGAGAGAACAGGGTCAGGACACTGGTTATCTCTGGTAAGATATATAAAGAAACAGTGCAACATGTGTGTTAATCAGGGCTGAACACAGTGAAATAAACACTGAACTCAGTCAGTGTCAGCCTTACTAAGACAAGTTGAAGTCAGTAACGTTACTGTTATTTTGTTTTTCTAACTGTAACGTTAGAACTCTGACAACAGTAGACTTGTAGTTACCCTGGTTACAGCGCCACCATGATTTATGGGAGTTGGAGGCTTGAATGGCTGTGAAATATCACAGCAGGCTGTCTATAAATAAACATTTCTTAATGTTTTCAACATATATACAAAATGTAACTACATTTAATGAGAAGAAAACAACCGTGGCTACACATGTATCCTGGTGATATTATGATATTATTATGATTACAAAAATTCTAGGCGTGTTTTACAGCCATACGAAAATATTAATTTTCATATTAGACATTTCAGAAATGCAATTCAGTGTCATTGAATTGCATTTTGCAGAGTTCACAGCATCCATGCTCATAGCAGCTATCAACAGAGAAAAAGCTTGGAAAATTGCTGAAAATTTTCAGAAATTCGAAAATATTGGCCTAAAAGTTAATTACAGACTACCCCTTTAATTCTCCACATTCTGTACACAGGGCAATTGATTTTAGTCTTTAGTATTTTTTCTACCTTTTTGTTTCATTCCTTTCCTTTTTTCTCTCATTTTATGAGATGCACATTGAGTTGTAATTGTTGTATGAAACGTGCTATATAAATAAAATTTGATTGATAGTCACAGACAGAGAGGAAAATAATAGCGAAAATACCATGTGTTTCATTGGAGTGACTGAACCAGCCAAACTTTCCTCTCTTCTTATCAGCCAGGTCCCCCAATGTGAGACCTACAGAGAGAGCAGCACTGAGTTGGAGTGAGGAGAGAGCAGCACTGAGTCAGAGTGAGGAGAGAGCAGCACTGAGTCAGAGTGAAGGAAGAGAAGCACTGAGTCAGAGTGAGGAGAGAGAGCAGCACTGAGTCAGAGTGAGGGGAGAGCAGCACTGAGTCAGAGTGAAGGAAGAGCAGCACTGAGTCAGAGTGAGGAGAGAGAGCAGCACTGAGTCAGAGTGAGGGAAGAGAAGCACTGAGTCAGAGTGAGGAGAGAGCAGCACTGAGTCAGAGTGAGGGGAGAGAGCAGCACTGAGTCAGAGTGAAGGAAGAGCAGCACTGAGTCAGAGTGAAGGAAGCGCAGCACTGAGTCAGAGTGAGGAGAGAGCAGCACTGAGTCAGAGTGAGGAGAGAGCAGCATTGAGTCAAAGTGAAGGAAGAGCAGCACTGAGTCAGAGTGAGGAGAGAGAGCAGCACTGAGTCAGAGTGAGGGAAGAGAAGCACTGAGTCAGAGTGAGGAGAGAGCAGCACTGAGTCAGAGTGAGGAGAGAGCAGCAGTGAGTCAGAGTGAAGGAAGCGCAGCACTGAGTCAGAGTTAGGAGAGAGCAGCACTGAGTCAGAGTGAAGGAAGAGCAGCACTGAGTCAGAGTGAAGGAAGCGCAGCACTGAGTCAGAGTGAGGAGAGAGCAGCACTGAGTCAGAGTGAAGGAAGAACAGCACTGAGTCAGAGTGAGGAGAGAGCAGCACTGAGTCAGAGTGAAGGAAGCGCAGCACTGAGTCAGAGTGAGGAGAGAGCAGCACTGAGTCAGAGTGAAGGAAGAGCAGCACTGAGTCAGAGTGAGGAGAGAGCAGCACTGAGTCAGAGTGAGGAGAGAGCAGCACTGAGTCAGTGAGGAGAGAGCAGCACTGAGTCAGAGTGAGGAGAGAGCAGCACTGAGTCAGAGTGAGGAGAGAGCAGCACTGAGTCAGAGTGAGGAGAGAGCAGCACTGAGTCAGCGTGAGGGAAGAGCAGCACTGTGTCAGCATGAGGGAAGAGAAGCACTGAGTCAGAGTGAGGAGAGAGCAGCACTGAGTCAAAGTGTGGAGAGAGCAACACTGAGTCAGAGTGAAGGAAGAGCAGCACTGAGTCAGAGTGAAGGAAGAGAAGCACTGAGTCAGAGTGAGGAGAGAGAGCAGCACTGAGTCAGAGTGAGGAGAGAGCAGCACTGAGTCAGAGTGAGGAGAGAGCAGCACTGAGTCAGAGTGAGGGGAGAGGGCAGCACTGAGTCAGAGTGAAGGAAGAGCAGCACTGAGTCAGAGTGAAGGAAGCGCAGCACTGAGTCAGAGTGAGTAGAGAGCAGCACTGAGTCAGAGTGAGGAGAGAGCAGCACTGAGTCAGAGTGAGGAGAGAGCAGCACTGAGTCAGAGTGAGGAGAGAGCAGCATTGAGTCAGAGTGAAGGAAGAGCAGCACTGAGTCAGAGTGAGGAGAGAGAGCAGCACTGAGTCAGAGTGAGGAGAGAGCAGCACTGAGTCAGAGTGAAGGAAGAACAGCACTGAGTCAGAGTGAGGAGAGAGCAGCACTGAGTCAGAGTGAAGGAAGCGCAGCACTGAGTCAGAGTGAGGAGAGAGCAGCACTGAGTCAGAGTGAAGGAAGAGCAGCACTGTGTCAGAGTGAAGGAAGAGCAGCACTGAGTTAGAGTGAAGGAAGAGCAGCACTGAGTCAGAGTGAAGAGAGAGCAGCACTGAGTCAGCGTGAGGGAAGAGAAGCACTGAGTCAGAGTGAGGAGAGAGCAGCACCGAGTCAGAGTGAGGAGAGAGCAGCAGTGAGTCAGAGTGAGGAGAGAGCAGCACTGAGTCAAAGTGTGGAGAGAGCAACACTGAGTCAGAGTGAGGAGAGAGCAGCACTGAGTCAGAGTGAGGAGAGAGCAGCACTGAGTCAGAGTGAGAAGAGAGCAGCACTGAGTCAGAGTGAGGAGAGAGCAGCACTGAGTCAGAGTGAGAAGAGAGCAGCACTGAGTCAGAGTGAGGAGAGAGCAGCACTGAGTCAGAGTGAGGAGAGAGCAGCACTGAGTCAGAGTGAGGAGAGAGCAGCACTGAGTCAGAGTGAGGAGAGAGCAGCACTGAGTCAGAGTGAGGAGAGAGCAGCATTGAGTCAGAGTGAAGGAAGAGCAGCACTGAGTCAGAGTGAGGAGAGAGAGCAGCACTGATTCAGAGTGAAGGAAGAACAGCACTGAGTCAGAGTGAGGAGAGAGCAGCACTGAGTCAGAGTGAAGGAAGCGCAGCACTGAGTCAGAGTGAGGAGAGAGCAGCACTGAGTCAGAGTGAAGGAAGAGAAGCACTGTGTCAGAGTGAAGGAAGAGCAGCACTGAGTCAGAGTGAAGGAAGAGCAGCACTGAGTCAGAGTGAAGAGAGAGCAGCACTGAGTCAGAGTGAAAGAAGAGCAACACTGTCAGCGTGAGGGAAGAGCAGCACTGAGTCAGCGTGAGGGAAGAGAAGCACTGAGTCAGAGTGAGGAGAGAGCAGCACCGAGTCAGAGTGAGGAGAGAGCGGCAGTGAGTCAGAGTGAGGAGAGAGCAGCACTGAGTCAAAGTGTGGAGAGAGCAACACTGAGTCAGAGTGAGGAGAGAGCAGCACTGAGTCAGAGGGAAGGAAGAGCAGCACTGAGTCAGAGTGAGGAGAGAGCAGCACTGAGTCAGAGTGAGGAGAGAGCAGCACTGAGTCAGAGTGAGAAGAGAGCAGCACTGAGTCAGAGTGAGGAGAGAGCAGCACTGAGTCAGAGTTAGGAGAGAGCAGCACTGAGTCAGAGTGAGGAGAGAGCAGCACTGAGTCAGAGTGAGGAGAGAGCAGCATTGAGTCAGAGTGAAGGAAGAGCAGCACCGAGTCAGAGTGAGGAGAGAGAGCAGCACTGAGTGAGAGTGAGGAGAGAGCAGCACTGAGTCAGAGTGAAGGAAGAGCAGCACTGAGTCAGAGTGAGGAGAGAGCAGCACTGAGTCAGAGTGAGGAGAGAGCAGCACTGAGTCAGAGTGAAAGAAGAGCAATACTGAGTCAGCGTGAGGGAAGAGCAGCACTGAGTCAGCGTGAGGGAAGAGAAGCACTCAGTCAGAGTGAGGAGAGAGCAGCACTGAGTCAGAGTGAAGGAAGAGCAGCACTGAGTCAGAGTGAGGAGAGAGCAGCACTGAGTCAGAGTGAGGAGAGAGCAGCACTGAGTCAGAGTGAGGAAAGAGAGCAGCACTGAGTCAGAGTGAGAAGAGAGCAGCACTGAGTCAGAGTGAGGAGAGTGAGAAGCACTGAGTCAGAGTGAGGGAGAGCAGCATTGAGTCAGAGTGAGGAGAGAGCAGCACTGAGTCAGAGTGAGGAGAGAGCAGCACTGAGTCAGAGTGAGGAGAGAGCAGCACTGAGTCAGAGTGAGGAGAGAGCAGCATTGAGTCAGAGTGAAGGAAGAGCAGCACTGAGTCAGAGTGAGGAGAGAGAGCAGCACTGAGTCAGAGTGAGGAGAGAGTAGCACTGAGTCAGAGTGAAGGAAGAGCAGCACTGAGTCAGAGTGAGGAGAGAGCAGCACTGAGTCAGAGTGAAGGAAAAGCAGCACAGAGTCAGAGTGAGGGAAGAGAAGCACTGAGTCAGAGTGAGGAGAGAGCAGCACTGAGTCAGAGTGAGGAGAGAGCAGCACTGAGTCAGAGTGAAAGAAGAGCAATACTGAGTCAGCGTGAGGGAAGAGCAGCACTGAGTCAGCGTGAGGGAAGAGAAGCACTGAGTCAGAGTGAGGAGAGAGCAGCACTGAGTCAGGGTGAGGAGAGAGCAGCACTGAGTCAGAGTGAGGAGAGAGCAGCACTGAGTCAAAGTGTGGAGAGAGCAACACTGAGTCAGAGTGAAGGAAGAGCAGCACTGAGTCAGAGTGAGGAGAGAGCAGCACTGAGTCAGAGTGAGGAGAGAGCAGCACTGAGTCAGAGTGAGGAAAGAGAGCAGCACTGAGTCAGAGTGAGAAGAGAGCAGCACTGAGTCAGAGTGAGGAGAGTGAGAAGCACTGAGTCAGAGTGAGGGAGAGCAGCATTGAGTCAGAGTGAGGAGAGAGCAGCACTGAGTCAGAGTGAGGAGAGAGCAGCACTGAGTCAGAGTGAGGAGAGAGCAGCACTGAGTCAGAGTGAGGAGAGAGCAGCATTGAGTCAGAGTGAAGGAAGAGCAGCACTGAGTCAGAGTGAGGAGAGAGAGCAGCACTGAGTCAGAGTGAGGAGAGAGTAGCACTGAGTCAGAGTGAAGGAAGAGCAGCACTGAGTCAGAGTGAGGAGAGAGCAGCACTGAGTCAGAGTGAAGGAAGAGCAGCACAGAGTCAGAGTGAGGGAAGAGAAGCACTGAGTCAATGTGAGGAGAGAGTGCAGCAGGAATCACAGGCTGGGCGTGGTTACACTCACGTCTACTGCCAACCTCATCATCCTCGTCCACGTCCTCGGCCTGAGTGATCCACTCCATGTATCCGCACAGATCCTCCTCCATCTGTTGCTTCTCACGCAGTTTCTGAAAATCTCCACGAGCCTTCGCCTTCTCCCTCTCTTTAGAGAACTCTCTGGGGAAACAACAGCCCATTATACACGCACGCACGCACGCACGCACGCACGCACGCACGCACGCACGCACGCACATATTAGATTTTTGAGAGTTTTAGGAAACTCACCCGCTCAGCACACCCAACACCAGGTTGAGCACAAAGAAAGAGCCAAAGATGACCAGGCTGACAAAGTAGACCCAAGGTAGCTCAAAGCCAATAGCATCATTCATCTAAAGAGAGCAACAGAGGGAGAGTTCTACTTTTTTATACAATACATTTCATATTATCATTATTGATGTGTATGTATGTATGTATGTATGCATTTGTATTTGCAGTTGCATTATTATCTACCCGTTCTTCATGTATGAATGTATTTCTATTCTTTTCATTATTTAGTATTGTACAAAGGTAAATGCTGGCTACAATATTATCAGTTACCTGCTTTGGCAATATTTTTTTGATACATTCATACCATGAGAGAGAGAGAAAGAGAGAGCGAGAAAAACATCACCCAGCAGACTCAAAAAGAGACACAGGAACACATGGACACCGGGGCATTACCCAGTACAGCACGTCAGTCCAGCCCTCCATAGTGATGCACTGGAAGACCGTCAGCATGGCGAAGAAGAAGTTATCAAAGTTGGTGATGCCCCCATTCGGCCCATCCCACTTTCCTCTGCACTCCGAGCCATTTACCGTACACTGCCGGCCGTGACCGGCGAACGCACACGGAACAGGGTCATCTTCCACATTGATATCTAAAAGAGAAACAGCCTCAGACAGCATGCAAATACAGCAGCATGCATGTTACTTTGTTATTCATGTTCTGATAGTTCATTGTGACAGAAATAATGGCATGGCTACGATGCTACAATAGAACAACATTATACTGTTTACAATGCTGCCATAATTGCACACTAGTGTTTAATAATGTGTTCTTCTATAAGCACCTTTCAGCTGAAATGAGTCCATTCTTAATTATACTGAGGTGGCAGTATAGTATAATTGTTAGGGAACTGGGCTGGTAACCTAAAACTTGCAGGTTCTGTTCCCAGGCAGGACACTGCCATTGTACCCTTGAGCAAGGTACTTAACCTGAACTGCTTCAGTATATGGGCCATTCTACAAAAGTCATGCAAATTGCTGTTCCTCTCTGATAAAAGTAAGAAATTGACCAATAAAATCTTTCAATGCTATATAATTCATTAGATCATGTTATGTTTTAATATAATCCAAGATATAAATTGCAGTAATAATAGTTACATTTATCCAAAATCAACACATACTCTTGGGAGTATAAATTCCTATTGGGAGATGGCTGTCCCCACTATCAACCCTTAAACTGGTGCATTAAAAAATAATACCCAAAATATTTTTGCCAATTATTTGACTTGTCTCATTCAATAAAGCATGTGAATTTTTATCAAATATAAGTTAAAATAATGCAATCTATTTTGTAATAAATTTTATAATTCAAAAAACCTATCGAAAAAATGCTGTCCCCAATTTTTACGTCACAACCGAAACGTACACTGTTTGAGTCTGTGCAGTGAACCTGCTTGTAGCCACACACCCCTTTTTTAATCAGGAAATTAGACAGCCTTCATATGAATCAAGGCCACATGGTGAGTAGCTAGGTTTTAGCGTTTTGATATAACTGGTTTTAAGAGACGTCACACCCAAACACCCAAGTTTTCATATTAGAGAAAAAAAGTTGATTTCATAACTGTAGATTTGATTAAAAGGAAGGTGCATATGCACAGATAAATGGTTGCTAACCATTTGCTTGCTAAATCTTTTGTTTTGTGGCCGAAATGAGCCAAAATTGTCAAAACCGAAACAGTCACTACCGAAACAAATGGTATTGTTTTGACAGGCCTGTTTCGGTTGGTGACACTTGTCCGTAAATTCTTATTAAAGAGAATAAATAGTGAGACAATCAATGCACATGTACAAACCTCAATTCCAAAAAAGTTGAGACAGTGTATAAAATGTAAATAAAAACAGAAAGCAATGATTTGCGAGTCCTTTTTGTATTCAATTGAAAACAGTACAAAGACAAGATATTTCATGTTTTAACTAATCAACTTTATTCTACATTTCATTCTTTATTCAGCTCATTCTACATTTGATGCCTGCAACACCTCCCAAAAAATTTGGGACTGGGGCATGTTTACCTTTGTGTTACATCACCTGTCCTTTTAACAACACAGGTAATCTTTTGGGAACTACAACACTAACTGTTGTAGTTTTGAAACAGAATTGTTTCCCAGTCTTGCTTAATATGAGACTTCAGCTGCTCACCAGTCCGGGGTCTCCATTGTCATATTTTTGGCTTCATAATACGCCACACATTTTCAATGGGAGACAGGTCTGGACTGCAGGCAAGCCAGTTTAGCACCCGCACTCTCTGACGACGAAGCCATGCTGTTGTAACACGTGCAGAATGTGGCTTGGCATTGTCTTGCTGAAGTAAGCAGGGATGTCCCTGAAAAAGCGATTGTCTAGATTGCAGCAAATGTTGCTCCAAAATGCATATGTACCCTTCAGCGTTAATGGTGCTTTCACAGATGTGCAAGTTACCCATGCCATGGGCACTAACACACCCCCATACCATGACAGACGCCGGCTTTTGAACCTTGTGTTGGTAACAATCAAGATGGTCCTTTTCCTCTTTGGCCGGGAGAACACAACATCCATTATTTCCAAAAACAATTTGAAAGGTGGACTCGTCAGACCACAGCACACATTTCCACTTTGCGTCAGTCCATCTCAGATGAGCCCAGAGAAGTCGGCGGCGTTTCTGGATGTTGTTGATATATGGCTTACGCTTTGGGTACTAGAGTCTTAACTTGCATTTGTAGATGCAGCGACAAATTGTGTTTACTGACAATGGTTTTCTGAAGTATTCCCGAGCCCATGTGGTTATATTCATTACAGAAGCATGCCGTTTTTAATGTAGTGCTGTCTGAAGGATCGAAGGCCAATATTGGTTTACGGCCTTGCCCGTTTTCTCCAGATTCTCTGAATCTTTTACTAATATTATGGACTGTAGATGGTGAAATCCCTAAGTTCCTTGCAATCGTGTGTTGAGAAACGTTATTCTTAAACTGTTGGACTATTCGCTCATGCAGTTTTTCACAAAGTGGCGAACCCATCCTTGCTCATAAATGCCAGAGCCTTCATGGATGCTCCTTTTATACCCAGTCATGATAGCATGACCTGTCACCTATTCACCTATTTACCTGTGGAATGTTCCAGACAGGTGTTTTTTGAACATTCCACAACCTTCACAGTCTTTTTTATACCCCTGTCCCAACTTTTTTGGAACGTGTTGCAGGCATCAAATTCGGAATTAGCGTATATTTACAAAAATCAATGAAGTTGCTAAGGTAAAATATTAAATATCTTTTAAATATAGTTTTCATTTAAATATATAGACAAGAGAATTTACAAATCACTGCTTTCTGCTTTTATTTGCATGTTACGTACTGTCCCAACTTTGGAATTCAGGTTTCAGTAAGAGATGTCACAACCGCAACAATGTGCTCACAACCAAAACACCTGCTGTTTTGTTATATTTTTGAATAATATGAATAATCAATCAAATATCCAAGATATTGTGCTGGTGAGGGTATATATAATCTCATAAATAAAAATCTATCAAATTCATGTGATCAAATCTGTCCATTTTATAGAGAACATTTGTACGGAGTTTTCACTAAATTTAATTAATCCAAAGTTTTATTTGATTTAAAGATTCAGGGTAATTGATTCAAATTCAACAGCAGTCAAGATTTTTTTTTTTAAATGTAATTTTCAAAGGGTTGAATTAAACTTATCAATTGGGTATGTAATTTTATTTCAAAAGCAGGGTTTACACCATGTTTCGGTTGTGACATATTTAGGAGCAGTCAGTAAATTCATTCTGAAAAAATTATGTGATTCTGATTGCACTGTACATCTAGTATATTTAAGTATCTCAGATAAAGTGTAACACATATATTATAAAAGAATTTTGCAAAAAGAATACAAATTTACACTTTTCTCCAACCCTCAATTTGCACGACTTCTGTAGAATGGCCCATATATCCAGTTGTATATTGTTTAAAAAGCTGGCTAAGCTCTGGGTAAGAGCGTCTGCTAAATGCCAGCAATGTATTGTACTGAGACTATGCCAGTGAAGGAGAAAGGCCTTCACCAGTATCGGAAACATGCAGGATCAGAACTTTAGAGTGTGACAAAACAGTCACATGACCACACAGTCGCATGATCCATCCCTCAGACAGCATATGACTGAATATGATGGGTGTTTGAAGGGTGAAGCAGATGCTGGACCTGAACCGATGTAGTAGCAGGTCTTGTGCATCCTGCCGATGAAGAGTTCCAGGCCGATGATGGCGTAGATGATGATGACGAACAGCACCAGCAGAGCGATGTGCAGCAGGGGCACCATGGCCTTCATAATGGAGTTCAACACAATCTGGAGACCTGGATACACACACACATGCGCACACACACACACGCACACGCGCACACGCACACGCGCACACGCGCACACGCGCACACACGCGCACACACACACACACACACACACGCGCACACACACACACACACACACACACACACACACACACACACACACACACACACACACACACACACACACACACACACACACACACACACACACACACACACACATTTTTCTTTCTGTATTTAAAATCACACCTAAAAATAAGGCAGAATACAGATACTAACCCTAACCCACTTTATTCTATATATAAATGCAGGGGTGCCAATAATTGTGGCACACATGATTTTGTTAAAATAATTATTTCTTGATGAGGGATTTTTTTTCTCATAATAAATTTACTTCAATTAAAGGTTGGATTTTTCAAATTTTTTCAATGTGAGATTAAGCTAATTCACCAAACGATTAATTTTTTATAACCCTTTTTACTCATCTTTACCAGGGGTGCCAATAATAGTGGAGGGCACTGTATATCCACACCAAAAACACAGAGAACACAGCAGTGTGTGTGCATGTGTCCATGTGTGTTGCAGGTTAGTCAGTAACTGGTGCATATGTGTGTGTATGCATGCGTGTGTGTGGGCGGAGGGAAAAGAGCAGCGGAGACGCACTGGGCACTCCGGAGACCAGTCGCAGGGGTCGCAGTACTCTGAACGCTCTCAGAGCCTTAACATCCAGACCGCCCGGCTTCCCGGCCATGTGATGAGCATCTCCTGGCTTATGAGTCATTGTCTCCAGCACTACACTGAACAACCTGCAACACACACACACACACACCAATTATTGAATAACCTGAAACACACACACACACACACACACACACACACACACACACACACACACACACACACACACACACACACACACACACACACACACACACACACACACACACACACACACACACACACACACACACACACACACACACACACACACACACACACACACAGTCCCTCAAGACCCCTTCCTTTACCTGGCTAAAAAGCATGTTTCCAGCAGTTTACAGTGATTCTAATGAAAGGGAAGAGGTACACAACACCAGCCTCCCATTGTTATTTACATTTTAGACTTACCAGAGACATAAAACATTTTTAACACAGGCAGTGTACCAGTATACACACAGGCTGCTTATTTTGCAGTTTTGAGAAGAGCGAAGATATAACATATTTATCTTGCCAGTATACAAGTATATACTATACTATAGGCTATAAATGCATTGGTATAACAGATGTAGTCAGTTAGCTGTAATACCTGAACCAGGCATCAATTAATTTGTTAATGCGCTCTTGTTCACATTAGTACACGTGAACGAGCATTAAGGAAAAATTCATCACAATACACAAAAAAATTATTATAATAAACGACTCCTTACCCAGATAAATTAATTGGGACTAACCCGAAATAAAGCACACAGAGCTCCCTGTTCACTATAAATGTCTTTTGTTCTGAGCTCTGTCTCCTCCAGCTTTCCTATTTCGGGTGAATCCCAGTGAAGTTGTACAGGCAAGGAGTCCTCTATAATAGTTTGTTGTTGAGCATCTATTTAGTCCTCTTTTCTACAGCTGGCCTGTAGCGCGTCTTGGACAAATAAAATTATTTTTACTATCTACACACAATAATACAAACAACCAGAGCATGTAATGCAGTGCTTGACAAGATGGCACTCCTAAAATTGAGACAAATTACTCCTGATGTCACAGCTGGAAAGAACTTGAAAAAACCACCATTTGTACATGTGCTTGTCCTTATCAATTGAGCATGCCCGCGAGTCAATATGATATTCCTATGCTTTGAACTCCATTTGAAAGACAACATGCACAGCCAGTTCCATGTTTCGCTGTCCTCAATCTGCCATAGTTCAATGCAAAGCCTATGATGTCATATATAGGAAGGAGACAAACTTCCCTCCCTGTGCTTCCTCATAATTACACTTATCACTTATAATTACACCTGAATTCTATGATGACCTTAAATAACGTTGCCTTTCATCCGATTCTCTTCTGGCTGAGGGCTAATCTGAAGGCATAATATATTTTATGAACAACCCAAAACTTGCAGTTGGTGAAATGCATCATGGAGCTGTAATACTATGCAAAATTGCTAGGCACAACAAAATTTTTAAAATGTGTTTATATTTTTATATCATATGAGATCGAGTCAAGCTATATCGTTATAGGGGTGTGCTGACTTGTCATAAAGTACAATAATCATTACTTCTTTGGACACTTTTACAACCAGGATTATCAGACCAATTTTGGAGATATTGATTGTCAGGGGGAGAAAAGGATGAACATTTCAGAGGAAATGGGAAAGTAGGGAACTGCTTTAAATTGAAAACCAGCAAGCAATTTGTAATTCCATTTTAATTGGATAACATTGCTGCCAATCGATAAAAGAGCATTGTGACTGTGGTGCGTATCTCCTACGCCCCGCCTCTATTCTGTCCGTGCACCAGGCTCGACTCGCATGCGCACACACCTCAGTGATTCTCCGATTGCGGTTGGCAAGGGACACGCAGTGGAGATTTAGCACGGATAAACGGGCGTTGCTACTCTTCACATCATATCATTAAGGGAATAATTTTAATGAGTATATTGTCATTTCTGAAATATTTGATTTTGTGCATAAGCGTGCAATATGAGGAGCGCTAACTCCCCCAAAACTCAATTTCTAATGGCAGTGAAGGCCAGGCAGTGTAAGGGATCTAGCCTGTGAATTTGGACTGCAGTGCCCACTCCTGTAATACTCAGTTCCAATGAATGGCATTCGACTAATGCAGACTTATCTGCCATGTAAAAACCTTCTGAGGGCCGCGAGGAACGAGGGGAGAACTGAGGGGAGAGCCGAGTACAGCATCTGTACATCAGATTAACAGAGAAAAGGGATGAAGGGAAAAGAGATTTTACAGAGAGTTTAGAGAGAGGGATAGACAAGGAGAGAGGGAGAGAGATTGGTCTCTGTGCCACTCTGACTAATGGGCACATCGGGTCAGATAATCTGAGGAAGAGAGCTAAAGAGGAGTGGGAGTAGAGGGGAGGACAGGAGAGCGGTCTGAGAAAGGAGATGAGACAGAAAAGGGAGAGAAAGGAGGGGAGACAGGAAAGGGGAAGGAAAGCATAGCGTACCCCACGATGACGATGACAAAATCCAGCATGTTCCAGCCGTTGCGGATGTAGGAGGTGGGGTGCATGACTAACCCATATGCCAGGATCTTCAGAAATGTCTCCACGGTGAAGATGATCAGAAACACATACTCCACTTGTTCCTACAGGGACACAGAGATACACTCTTGGCCTGATGAATTAACCTGTCCTATTCGATTTAGTTAAATTCAATTCAATTTCATTCATCCTTATCCATCTACAGAAGATTAAGATGAAACTCACTGTTCCAGTCATTTACTTTCAATTACCGGACACTCAGTCTTGTCCAGAGTGAGTTTCACTTTTTGGCTTTATATCAGCTGGGATGTCAGGATTTAAAGGGATGGAGATAAAGTTAAAATATGTGATTAACATGTGCTCTGGCTCTAATTATTCAGCAGGTGAATTTTCTGAAGAAGAAACATTCCCCACAGACAGAGAGCATGGAGGTGTAGCTCGGTGTAAGGTGATGTAGTGGGTCCAGGATGGTGTTTTTGGGTGGTGGCGTAGGTGTGTGCAGGGCAGGGAGATGTAGTTGGGTGCAGGGCAATAGATGCAACCCAGAGGGGAGTTTAATATAGACTTCCAGAGGATTACCAATCTGTCATCATCCCTGTTCAGACTGGTACACGCACACACACGCACGCGCGTGCACGCACTGTTCTGTTCTGCGCACAGACTGGCGCACACAATCTCACACACACCAAAAAAAGAGAGATTCAGATGGATAGAAAGAGAGGAAGAGATGTACTGAAATAGAGGAGGGGGCAGAGGCAGAGAGAGATGGACAGCAGAGGGGAGAGAGAGATGGAGAGGAGGAGAGAGAGCGGGAGAGGGAGAGGGAGGGGGAGAATAAGCTGCTTATCGAGGCCCACAGCAACCAAGCGAACAGGCAGTTACAATCTCTCCCAAACCCTGTACGCTCTCTCCCTCTTCCCTGTAACTCACTCCATCACCCTGCCCCTCACCCCAAACCCTCGTTTTCAATCCGTCTATTTCAACTCTCACTCTCTCCCCCCTCCAACGTGTCATCCGTCCTATCTCCCTGTTCTTCCGTCCCTCTTGAAATCTGTCACTACACCTTCAGTCCCTGTTCCTTCTCTCCAGTACCCTCACCAGGCCTGGCTTTGACAGACCGTGGATGGTGTTGTCAGTTACGTGTCATACAGGCAGAGGATTATGTCCTTTTTTGCACGGGACCACAGTGCTTTTATTCCACTGGCTACTACAGGCTGAAGTCATTAGCCACACCACCACAGGCTAGAACAATGAGCCACGCAACAAAATGCTAAAACCATGAGCTACACCACCACATGCTAAAGTCATGAGCTACATACTGACTGCCTAGCATACACTTAAACCATGAGTCTCAGGCCATTAGAGTGACTCTGCTCTCAGTCCTGAGGGGGGGGGGGGGGGGGGGGGCAGGGGGATTCCTGTGGAGAAACTGGATTAATGCAAATGTACGTGCTTTCTATATGGAACCCAACAAAAAAATATGAAAGCAAAGAAAACTAAGAAAACCACAGGGGTTTTGACTCATTTACAAGCTGCATTAATACAGTCAGGCTCAGAATCCCAGGTGGGCTTTAGAGATAAACTAAAGCATAATTGTTCATTATTATCAGTGAATCGAGACGGTGTCTTCTCCATGAATATGACTTATTATTGAAACAATGTACAGTATGTGGTGTATAATAAACTCCAATAGACTCATAGATTGTGGGTAGAACAGTTAGGGGTCATGGTCTTGTGTGTCACACTTCCTCCCTGTGTCACACTAAGATCCCTCCTAGATACGATCAGTTTCTTGGAGTTTCCAAAGAAAATTAGTCCACATCCTATTTATTTACATAACATTTGCAGTTTGTTTCAAAAAGACATTACTGAACAAGCTAGCTAGAACTGGCTACCTTTAAATTGAAGCAGTGGACAATTATCTGGTTTGGAGTGCTTTGGTGACAGGTTAGATAACTAGCTAATGTTAGCCAACAACATTCAATACAAAGACCTATATATTAACTTGCTTATTGTAATTATTAACAAGAGCACATGACAGATTAATTACCCAGCACTAGCCAACTTTAAATAAACATATTTAAAAAATATATATAAGTCAAAATATGATACTGGGACACATAAACGTGACATAGACACCAAAAAATGAATTGTTGCAAAAACCAATGCATACACATTTATTTACAAGTTTGACAACTCTCTGACTCTATCAGAAAGAAAGAAGATAGTTCAATAACCGGAAATAGTCTTTTCAGGTCATATAAAATTTACCACAGTAGTGTTAACATGGTGTCTCAATGACACGTGAGTGCAAAAGTATAACTTATTTTTTCGAATTCATTAAAGTGTAGACACATACCCCATCCGAGGCGGTCCACAATGAAACTGGACTTTGAAGCTCTAATCTATTTATGGCTGTGTAATACCCGGTTGATTAGAGGACACCGTTACGTACGTAATCAATACAAGAAAAGATTAATTTTCTAAATTAAAAAATATAAATAAAATCCTACCTTTCAATATGCGGACACGATTATAACACGATGGCTGTGTAAATGCTTTGATTTGGACGATTTTGATAAACTGGTGCGAGGTAAAACGTGAACGGCTTAGGTACGTAACCGCGTGAGGAAGCTTGGACACGCAAGGTTATCAGGCTCCTGTAGCATTGGCAGCAATTGAAACAAAGCAATTCTTAGTAGTTTCGTACCAGACAGTAATGTTTTTTTTTAGGTTGACCAATCCACCAGACATGAAACCCCTTCATGTCCCCTTCATGTCCGATTAATGGGTAAAAATCGAAAACAAAGTTTAAATTTACAACAGTTCAAGAATGTCTGGCCCATGAGTTTATGTTATGTATTACATGGCTATATGAAGTACCACATACAAGTAAAACTTTCCCATAAAGTAAACACAAGACACTTTGGTAAACAAATGAAAATCACTTTAAAAAATCTCTCCAGTATCATATTTTTACATATATACTTTAAACTTTCGTGTTTTTCCACAGAAACCAATATTTGGTCTTGTTCATTTGTGAGTCTGCATTTAAGACTGCCGTCCCATTTGTTGGGGTGATGGAATTCTGAGGAGAAACAGCAGAGATACTACTTGGTTAGCAAAGTTTTTCAGAAATCATCAGAAAGTAATGAGAGTAAATGGGCACAAGAGTCATTCACTAAACCAAATAAAACCAAATCTACAGTACAATCAGTACAAATCTACAGTACAAACAGTACAATCTTCATATCTCACTGATAGATCCTACCAAGTCTCCTGGAAGGGTTCCGTCTCTGCACCCCATCCCCTGTCTACAGGAGTCCCGCAGGGAGTCCCTCTCTTTCCCTCCCTCTACCCCACAGGTTAGGGAGAGGATATCTGCTTGTCTGACTGACATCTCTGAGTGGATGGCTACCCATCACCTGAAGCTCAACCTTGACAAGACAGAGCTCCTCTTCATGCCATACAAGACCTCCCCACTACATGACCTATCCATCACCGTTGACAGGACCGTGGTGGCTGCCTCCTGCTCTGCAAGGAACCTGGGGGTGGTCCTGGATGACCGGCTGGACTTCAAAGAGCACATCAGGGCAACGGCATGGTCCTGCAGATTCCTCCTGTACAACATCAGGAGGATTCGACCGTACCTGACCACCTACTCCACCCAGCTTCTTGTCCAGACCATGGTCACCTCACGCCTGGACTACTGCAACTCCCTGCTCGCAAGCCTACTGGCCTGCGCCATTCTGCCTCTTCAACTGATCCAGAATGCAGCTGCCCGGCTTGTGTTCAACCTCCCAAAAGTTTCCCATGTAACCCCCCTGCTGAGGTCACTCCACTGGCAGCCAGTTGCAGCCAGGATCAGGTTCAAAGTTCTGACCCTGGCCTACACTGCAGCCAATGGGACAGGCCCCGCCTACCTGCAGGACTTAATCCAGAACTATGTTCCTGCTCAACCACTTCGCTCTTCTACAGCAGGGCGGCACTTCCCCCCCCTCCGGGTCAACGGCTCTCGCTCGTCCCGACTGTGGAGCTTTTCCACCCTAGCTCCTCAGTGGTGTAATTAACTTCCCATTCCCCTACGTTCTACTCGAACCCTGCCTGCGTTCCGTCGAGGCCTGAAGACACACCTCTTCAGACTCCACCTTGACTGATATTCTAACCTAGGACCTCATGGTACTAGTTCCCTGTGTTTTCCTGTCTGTTTGTTATAGTTTATAATAGTATTTAGAATAGAAGTGTAGTATAGCTGATTTACCCACAGCTTACTTTGAACTACAGTCAACGTTCATTACTAGGGATAGCTGCTACATTATGGGAAGGATGTGCTTTGTCTTGTCTGTTCTGTAGTAACTGTATGCACTTATTGTACGTCGCTTTGGATAAAAGCGTCTGCTAAATGACTAATGTAATGTACAAATTTGTTTTCACAAAGAGGAAGCAGCTGCTAAGACTCCACAAGAGAACATTCTGAAGTCTCCTGTAACATCGGAATTTAATGAACCAATGAGGCTTGGATGTAACATGCACAATTTCTGCATTGTTACAATATAAAATTAGTAAACACAGCAATTCCAAAATATCTGAGATATGTACAGTAATAAAGATATAAAAAATAACAATAATAATAATAATAATACTAATAATGATGTCAGATAAGGAATTATTTGATTAATGGCTGTTAATAATCAAATAGGCCCCCCAGCCAAGATGTCACAGTGTGTGCCTTTAAATGGTAAAAGTGGGATATCCATTGGTTTATTATTAAATGGTGCCATGCTTAGTAGAGAATGTGAGAATAGCGCGAAGAATAGACCAAAAACTTATCAATGGCAAGCTTCTTGCGGTCTGTGTCCTAAGCAGAAATGCATTTTCACTGAGATGGACAATGCTAGTGTGAAATAACAGACAGCTGTAACGGGGTGCAATGGGATGTAATGGACTTTTGTATGGTGTAATGGGCTTTGTGGGGTGTAAGTAGGGTTGCGAGGTGTAACCCCACAGCTACACAGGGATGGGCAGAATGAGGAAAATCTCTTTATTGGATCAAATTTGAATGAAGCATGTGGGATTACTCTTCAAAACAGGCACAAATTCCATCAAATGGGATTAAAGTGAGGGAAAAAGTAATTTTTAAACGTAAAAAAGGAATGTGCAAAACATAATGTCGTCACATCTTGACGCTCAGATTCTTAATTTTTGTGTTTTTATTACAGAACACACCAATTCTTGTTTTCTGCCATTTTCACTCCGGTAATCGCTGTTGCATAGTAATTATCACTCTTTTCTTGCATCTAATAATTATTATTATGAGTGACTACAAACATGCCATAAAATTCGCAACCAGGAAAATAAACAGATGACTAACCATATAATCATTCCCACCACCCTCACCCTCATCATCATCATCATCATCACCGCCACCATCATCATTATCATCATCATCGGTACTCACCAGGTCATGGTTGGTAGCGTTTGAGTCGTCCTCCGGAAAGGGTTTTGACACGCCCAGAGCCACACAGTTAGCAAAGATGGCGAGAAGGATGAAGACATCAAAGGGTCTGCAGAGCACATTTAAGGAAACCAACCAACTCCTTCAAGCGCTTGCAGGGACTCTGATACTCCTTCAAGAGCTTGCAGGGACTCTGATACTCCTTCAAGAGCGTGTAGGGACTCTGATGCTCCACCAAGAGCTTACAGGGACTCTGATGCCACTTCAAGAGCTTGCAGGGACTCTGATGCTCCATCAAGAGCTTGCAGGGATTCTAATGCTACATCAAGAGCATGAAGGGACTCCGATACTCCATCAAGAGCTTGCAGGGACTCTGATACTCCTTCAAGAGCTTGCAGGGACTCTGATGCTCCATCAAGAGCTTGCAGGGACTCTCATGCTACATCAAGAGCATGCAGGGACTCTGATACTCCATCAAGAGCTTGCAGGGACTCTGATGCTACTTCAAGAGCTTGCATGGACTCTGATGCTACTTCAAGAGCTTGCAGGGACTCTGATGCTCTGTCAAGAGCTTGCAGGGATTCTGATGCTATATCAAGAGCGTGCAGGGACTCTGATACTCCATCAAGAGCTTGCATGGACTCTGATGCTCCATCAAGAGCTTACAGGGACTCTGATGCTCCATCAAGAGCTTGCAGGGACTCTCATGCTACATCAAGAGCATGCAGGGACTCTGATACTCCATCAAGAGCTTGCAGGGACTCTGATGCTACTTCAAGAGCTTGCATGGACTCTGATGCTACTTCAAGAGCTTGCAGGGATTCTGATGCTATATCAAGAGCATGCATGGACTCTGATGCTCCATCAAGAGCTTGCAGGGTCTCTGATGCTCCATCAAGAGCTTGCAGGGACTCTGAAGCTCCATCAAGAGCTTGCAGGGACTCTGATGCTACATCAAGAGCTTGCAGGGACTCTGATGCTACTTCAAGAGCGTGCAGGGACTCTGATGCTACTTCAAGAGCTTGCAGGGACTCTGATGCTCTATCAAGAGCTTGCAGGGACTCTGATACTCCATCAAGAGCTTGCAGGGTCTCTGATGCTCCATCAAGAGCTTGCAGGGACTCTGAAGCTCCATCAAGAGCTTGCAGGGACTCTCATGCTACATCAAGAGCATGCAGGGACTCTGATGCTCCATCAAGAGCTTGCAGGGACTCTGATACTCCATCAAGAGCTTGCAGGGTCTCTGATGCTCCATCAAGAGCTTGCAGGGACTCTGAAGCTCCATCAAGAGCTTGCAGGGACTCTGATGCTACATCAAGAGCTTGCAGGGACTCTGATGCTACTTCAAGAGCGTGCAGGGACTCTGATGCTACTTCAAGAGCTTGCAGGGACTCTGATGCTCTATCAAGAGCTTGCAGGGACTCTGATACTCCATCAAGAGCTTGCAGGGTCTCTGATGCTCCATCAAGAGCTTGCAGGGACTCTGAAGCTCCATCAAGAGCTTGCAGGGACTCTGATGCTACATCAAGAGCGTGCAGGGACTCTGATGCTACTTCAAGAGCTTGCAGGGACTCTGATGCTCTATCAAGAGCTTGCAGGGGACTCTGATGTTACTTCAAGAGCTTGCAGGGACTCTGATGCTACTTCACGAGTTTGCAGGGACTCTGATGCCACTTCAAGAGCTTGCAGGGACTCTGATGCCACTTCAAGAGCGTGCAGGGACTCTGATGCCACTTCAAGAGTGTGCAGGGACTCTGATGCCACTTCAAGAGCGTGCAGGGACTCTGGTGCCACTTCAAGAGCGTGCAGGGACTCTGATGCCACTTCAAGAGCGCGCAGGGACTCTGATGTTACTTCACAGAACTCTCAAGGTGCATGTAAGGTTTATATTTGGGATTTGGTTGTGGTTGTCTAGATATGTTACTTGCCATGTCCTGCATCTGAAACCGTTTACTCTGCTCTGCTCCTCATTTACTCTCTACTTTGCTCTATGTTGCTCCTACATTGAGAGTGGGTTTGGGTGCTAAGCTCGTTACTCTGGCAGATTTTTCCAGGAAGGGGCTGAATATCCAGAAAATCCAGTACATTGCTACTGGCATATTTTATAAAACTTATTATCAGTGGACAGATCCATTTACCTGTGAAAAAAATATGGTGAAATCGCCACTGCCAGTATTTACTCTATCCCTATCAATATTTACTTTATCCCCACTGTCAATATCTACCTTATCACCATTGTTCTTCTTCTGCGTTTGGGTAGGATCTTCATTGTTCCACATCCCCAGGCTCGGGGCCGAGGGGCTATCCTTTTACCACCCCAAGCCTGGGGGGGGTTCACCCGGACTATATTTCGGGGCACACCTCCAGTAGCCACGTCACCGTGTCATCATCCAGAACCGACAGACCATGCATCCCATTGGGTGCCCGATAAATCGGGCAGTCCAGGATGACATGGTCTGCGGTTTGTTCCTCCGCGCCACACTCGCAGGCTGCGCAAGAAGCCAAGCCCCATCTGTGCATCGATGAGCGGAAGCGCCCAACGCCGGTCCGGAGGCGGTTAAGCCTCACCCATGCCAGTCTAGGCAGGTCCACCCCAATAGGGGGAAAACCGACGTCTGGGATGAAGTCACGGAGTCTAGAGGTGTTCTCCTCCCACTCCGTGCTCCAGATGTAATCCGCCCACCGTGCCGCACTGATGTTAAGATCACTGCATTGCTGCAGGAATTCCTGTGCGGCAGGCACAAATGGGTGTCTCGACTTAAGGCGCCGGGGAGGCTCAGCAATTACAGCGAGCCTTTCGTGGAGCAGATGGTTTGGCTCCACGGCCCGGCACGCGAGACGTGCTGTGGCTCCCGCGCGGCGAAGCCCAGCGGGCTGGATGCCTGCAAGAATGGAAAGATTGTCCACGGGAGTGGGACGCAGGCATCCTGTCACGATGCGCAAGGCTTCGTTAATGGGCGTGTCGATGAGGCGGGTGTGGGCGCTGCGACACCATACCGGTGCGCAGTACTCACTAGTCGAGTAAACAAGGGCCAGGGCTGCCGTACGCAATGTTCTTGCGTCGGCGCCCCAGCCTGACCCGACAAGTCGCCTCATCAATGCCACACGAGATGTTAACTTCTTGCGCAGTGACTCAAGGTGTCGGCGAAACGTGAGCGACCTGTCCAATGTCACGCCGAGGTAAATTAGCTCAGCGCAGCATGGCAGGGGTGTTCCGCCAATATATATTCGGAGCTCACGTTTAGCCTCCCTGTTGTTAAGATGGAAGGCCGCCGACACCGTCTTTGCCTCGCTGAGCTTCAACCTCCATTTCCGGAGGTATGCCACTAGTGTCTGCATGTCCTGGCTCAAAGTCCCCTCAAATGACTGCCAGTCTCCAGCGGAGTACACCAACGCGAGGTCATCCGCATAGGCATACTTCCGCGAGACTGTATCAGGCAAGTCATAGGTGTAGATATTATAGAGGAGGGGGGCCAGGACAGATCCCTGGGGGACGCCGTTCTTGAGGCGTCGTAACCTGCTTTGCTGTCCGCTACCGGTGGTGAGGTTAAAGCTGCGATTTCGGACAAGCTCCAGGATCATACTGACCATGTGCCTGTCCGGCAGCAAGCGGAGCAGCTTGCAGGTGAGGCCGCGGTGCCATACGGTATCATAGGCAGCCGTCAGATCGACAAAAACGGCTCCGGCCTTCTTCTTGAACGAAAAGCTGTCCTCGATGTCTTGATTCATCAAAGTGACTTGGTCTACGGTCGATCTCCCCGCGTCGGAACCCGGCCTGCTCCCGAGGGAGCAGCGGGTCGACGATCGGTTCGACGCGGGCGTAGATAAGACGCTCGAGGATCTTGAAGGGGATGCAGAGCAAGGAGATGGGACGGTAGCTCTTAGGATCCCCTTCAGGCTTATTCGGTTTAGGGATCGCGACAACTAGGGCTCTTCTCCAGATTTTGGGGATCTTGAGTTGGCGCAAGCAGGAAGAGAGGAAAGCTCTTAACCAGGACTTCAGGGCAGGTGCGGCATGGAATATAAGCTCCGGGCAGATGGAATCAGGGCCCGGAGCTTTTCCTGGCTTTAGGTGCTGGAGGGCGGCAGCGAACTCCCTCCGGTGTAAATTCACCGGAGATGTTATCGCTGCTAGATGTTGTGGCCCTCCAGAGGTCAGACACTTCTTTTGCCACGAGTCGTGATGACTCGCGGTCTTTACCCTCGTATACCCCATTTTTCACAAATTGTGATGCGATTTTATTTGCAGAAATGGGGCAGTGACGAGGGGAGTGTCTTGACCTGCCAGTGAGGTTGTTCAGGATACTCCATGCCTTGCGGCTGGAGTGCGAGAAGTCGATGGAATTGACAGCCTCCTCCCAGCGCTCTTGTCTCCTCCGGCCGAGTCTTGACAACAGGGCTGTAGCAGCCCTGTTTGACTCGGTTCCAGCAGGAGCTCGAAGGAAAATGTGGTAGAGGTTCTCGCACTCCGCATCCCAGCACGGTTTGTAGCTATTGCGACGTCCGCGTGGGATGGATTTCTTGGCCGCTTTCACTAACATGCCGCAGAAGTCCCGGTATGCCTCATCCACGTTGTTGGTATTAGGCGATGGGAGGACGCCACGTGGATTTGTTAGTGAGGAGGCGGAAGCGTTTCCAATTGGCCTTACGGAAATTCCATCGCTTCACCGGCTCACTCGGGATAGAGTCCACGAGTTTAGGCACGGTTATCAGCGATGGTCGATGTTGGGACCGCGGGAACTTTCCGAGCACACGTCTGTCCGGGAGCCGGATGTCTGCACCGACACTCACAAATGCCACGTCAGGATTCGTCCCAGTGTTCCAGCGACCGGAGAGAAAACTGGCTGCACCCTTTGGATCATATAACAGGGCCAGGCAGTTGTTAGCTGCCCAAGCAGCCAGGTTCTCTCCGTTGAGTGTGTTGGTATTATACCCCCAGTCTTCATGCTGACAGTTAAAGTCGCCAGCATAGAGACAGGGGTGGGGGAACACCGGGACAGACACCGGCGTGAATCGCGAGGGGGGAGGCTTGTAGACGTTTACGATTTTAAAACCGGCAACGTCCACGCACAACCACTCAATCTCCGAGTCAGCCGGAGATTGGTCGGCGAGAGTCCAGCTCAGCCTTTCATGGACAAACGTGGCAAGGCCGTGTTTCCTGCTTAGGATAGACCCAGCTAGTGTGAAATTTGGTAATACTAGCTTGTCTGCTGAAACGCAATGGGTCTCCTGGAGGAGGATGACGAGGGCCTTGGTGGTATAGGCCAGCTGCTCGATGACGCTGATCTTGTTGGAGGTGAGTCCTTCGGTGTTCAGCTGCAGTATTCTGGGTTGGAGGCCAGCGGAGTAAGCACCACCAGCTCTCCTCCCCGACTGCAGCCGAGCACCAGCCCGGGTGAGGGCCCTTGATTGGCAAATTTTGTTTCGCTTATGACTGCGATTGGCAGTCATAAGTTACTGACGGGGGACACCACGAGAACTACTTTATCACCACTGTATGTCAGTATCTATTGTGTCACCACTGTCAGTATGTACTTTATCAATTTGGATACTTCCACTCCACGATGGAGAGTGCCGCCCTGCGGATGGGGTTGTTGAGGCGGAGGCAAAAGAGGGCACGTGGTGCACGCTGCACCGTGTTGCCGCCCTGCACCTGCTTCTTGGCGTGCCCGCTCTTCTTCCGCTGTGTGCCGGTGGAGCTGGTGGAATTCATCGTGTCAGTTCTGTTCATCTTCATCCTTCCGTTCTCCTCTGAGTCCTGCCACGCCATATCTGCGTTCTTGTCTTCCCCTTCATCGTCCCCCTCTCCCTCCTCCTCCTCCTCCTCTCCTCCACCTTCTGCCTCACTGGCGTTGGAGAATCCTTCCAGTCCATTGCCTGAGGAACAGAGGAGAACATCTGCTCGACACTTTTCTACATACACCCACCTCAGAGCGACACTGACACACACGCGCCTAGGGGAGACACCGACATTAACCGCAGTACTGATACACACACCTCAGAGTCACTGCCACTAACTGCAGTACTGACACACACACCTCAGAGAGTCACTGCCACTAACCGCAGTACTGATACGCACACCTCAGAGAGTCACTGCCACTAACCGCAGTACTGATACACACACCTCAGAGTCACTGCCACTAACTGCAGTACTGATACACACACCTCAGAGTCACTGCCACTAACTGCAGTACTGACACACACCTCAGAGTCACTGCCACTAACTGCAGTACTGATACACACACCTCAGAGAGTCACTGCCACTAACTGCAGTACTGATACACACACCTCAGAGTCACTGCCACTAACTGCAGTACTGATACACACACCTCAGAGAGTCACTGCCACTAACTGCAGTACTGATACACACACCTCAGAGAGTCACTGCCACTAACCGCAGTACTGATACGCACACCTCAGAGAGTCACTGCCACTAACCGCAGTACTCATATACACACCTCAGAGTCACTGCCACTAACTGCAGTACTGATACACACACCTCAAAGAGTCACTGCCACTAACCGCAGTACTGATACACACACTTAAGAGAGTCACTGCCACTAACTGCAGTACTGATACACACACCTCAGAGAGTCACTGCCACTAACTGCAGTACTGATACACACACCTCAGAGTCACTGCCACTAACCGCAGTACTGATACGCACACCTCAAAGAGTCACTGCCACTAACTGCAGTACTGATACACACACCTCAAAGAGTCACTGCCACTAACCGCAGTACTCATACACACACCTCAAAGAGTCACTGCCACTAACTGCAGTACTGATACACACACCTCAAAGAGTCACTGCCACTAACCGCAGTACTGATACACACACCTCAGAGAGTCACTGCCACTAACCGCAGTACTCATACACACACCTCAACGAGTCACTGCCACTAACCGCAGTACTGATACACACACCTCAGAGAGTCACTGCCACCAAAGCACATGCATAAACCAACCACAAAGGTGTAAGAAACTGAGTCAGGGAATCCTTTAAAAATTTCATCAAATACTAATTCTGTGATTCATAGAAAACGATTACACTTATTTTCAAAGTTAATTTGTTGCAGGTTTAGGCGATGACCTCTGAACTGTTTCTGAACATGACACATCGATTTTGCTTTGGAAAGGTTATTCATTCATTCACATAAAATAGCATTAATATGTGAAAATAAGAAGCACATTAAAGAAAAGTGGTGACAGAACGAATGTGAGAGAATGCAAAGCAATGAACAGACAGATAAGTGAAAGACTGTAGCAGAAGCTGAAAAGCTGCGCTGTGGAGAACAGCTGTGACCTACTTCTGCGCTTGAACAGTGAGCGCGAACAGCATTCTGGGAATGAATGGCATTCTGGGACAGGGGTTGTGTGCTAGTACCTGTGTCCCAAGAGCACAAACCAGCCAATGGTATTGAGCCCAGCAGACCAAGGTTAACAGTCTCTCTCTCTCTCTCTCTCTCTCTCTCGACTCTCTCTTTCTCTACACACACATGCACATACAACTACTCTAAGGGCTTATTATAATTATATTATTACCATACGGCCTGAGCCACAGAGCATAAATCCTATTAGACGGCGATAAGACGACGTGGTGTGAAATCTTTGTAAGAGCATTAAAGTGAGCAGAGGTAAGGGGACAGGTGCCAAAGGTTCACCGGTCCTGGTGCCCCCCCCCATGTTTCAATGTGGTCATGCCCACATCCGTGACACTGGCACTGGCACTGAGCAATAAGGAGACTGACAGCATTCTCTCTTCATATCGAAAGTGAAGTGTGAGGTTCCCTGGCTCTAACACTGAAAACATAAATCACATTTAAACTGAGGAGAGGGCTGAACCATAGGCATCTTCCTTTCCAAATGATGGGAATGCACTGGTTTATTATTACAGCCAATATGACAACGTGGTTGTAATAAATTTGTGTTTATATGATCATTTAGACATGCAATGTAAGTTGAAACTTTCAAAAGTTATGGTACCATAAAAAAGATCAAAACATGAACACACATGGCTCTGTTGCAGTCATAGCGCAAAATCAAGACCTGTGTCTGAAACAGTGCTCCCCGTTCCCCTAAGTGACAATTGAAGACCCTGGTGCTAAAAGTACTAAAGTCACAAAATCAGAGAAAATCAAATCCGAATACTTCTTGTGTACCAGAGTATGATAACCTGTTGTTTCCATAGTGGAGAAAAGAGACTTAGGCACCTTTTCTGTTAACAATATTATTTTGCTCAACTTGAATTGTCTAAAAATGTGACTTCAGTACTTTTAGCATCCAGGTCTTCAATTGTGATCAGCAGACAGTTAGACACACACACAAATAATGAATCACAAATTGTGGCTCCCATATTTCCCAAACACATATTCACAAATAAATTGTGAAATAATTACCGAACACTCTTGACAACACTGGGCTGTTCCAAACACCAAACTTAAAGACGGTCACATACTATTTATCTCTAAATTCAATGTTTTCAAGCAGGGCTCAATAAAATGTCAGTGAATATATTTTTCCTGACCTACCACCAGTTTTTTTTTTTTTTCAGTTTACAGCCATGACATATTTATATACTACAGACAGGTGACAGATTAAAGGAAAATCAAACATAAAGTGTCTTAGTAAGGGGTTGGGCCACCACAAGCTGCCAGAACAGCTTCAGTGTGCCTTGGTATAGATTATACCTGTAGTCTAGCATAGATTCTACTCTCTGGAACTCTACTGGAGGGATGGAACACCATTCTTCCAAAAGTTATTCCCTCATTTGGTGTTTTGATGATGGTGATGGAGAACACTATCTAACACGTCAGTCCAAAATCTCCCATAGTTGTTCAATTGGGTTCAGATCTGGTGACTGTGAAGGCCATAGCATATGATTCACATAATTTTCATACTCATCAAAGCACTTAGTGACCCCTTGTGCCCTGTGGATGGGGGCATTGTCATCCTGGAAGACACCACCATTCCATCAGGATATAAATGTTTCATCGTAGGATAAAGGTGATCACTCAGAATAACTTTGTACTGATTTACAGTGACCCTTCCCTGTAGGGCGACAAGTGGACCCAAACCATGCCAAGAAAATGCCCCCCACAGCATAACAGAGCCACCTCACTGTAGGGGTTTTTCCTTTAATTTGTCACCCGTCTGTATATATATTTATCATATATAGCTATGTTTATTATAAATGCTTAAAATTAAAACGTGACATAGGCTTAACGAGAGTCCAAATCGAAAAAATTAAGCCGAATACCTAATACTGGTGTTATCTGCTCATTTTGGCCCTATATTGTCCCTTATTTCCCAACAGAAAATATTTGTAAAAGGATAGCCAAGTTAGCACGTTAGCCATCTTTAGGTAGTTTTGAACACCCTGGCTAATATGTCCAATTAATACATTGGATCAATCAGTAACACATAAAAAGAACGAGTTGAATACGCACCGTTTAAACGCACATAAGATCTCACCTTAAAATCTTAAAATTTTAAAAAACGCGCTGAGCTTTGTGACCTCTGATAGTACCGGGTTAGAATAGTAGCCTAGGATCTATCTCTTGCTAGAATAGTAGCCTAGGATCTATCTCTTGCTATTATTCAGTTGGCTACAAAACATTAAATAATGGTATTTCAGTTCTAAATTGTGTAAATAAAAGTAATGATGCAGCACAACACGTTCAGCATTCTTACTTTTGCGATTTTTGTCATACATGTCGGTCTTCGGCCGGGGGATCCTGTTCTCTCCACTTCACAGTGAAAAAAACATGCTCCTTTTTAGTTTCTCCGGGTAAAATAATTTCATATGAAATACGTTGTTATAAAACATAACATCGCTATACAGTATAAAAATAACATTTGTTTCAATCTTCAGTTCCGTCAACTCCTAATGCGTTTGGATGGAGCGCTCCACATGACACTTCTCAGTAAGAAATACATTTAGTTAATTTTCTGTTCTTGCGACTAGAATAGTAACTATCTTTTAAAAGGGAACGAGCTGGACAATTTTGCTGGAACAAAAAAAATGTCAGAAGAAAAAAATCAAACGTAGGCTAAGGTTGGAATCTCCCGTCCTCCATGGGTTCCCTATACCTATCCCCGCATTTAAACCATCAATTCAGGATTACAGACAAATTGAGTCCTTTAAAGGGGATGGTAGCCTAGAAACTTATTAAAGGGAATGGGCGGTCAGGCATTATGTCCAATTAAAAGTCGACAGAAAATTATGGACAACCTCTGTAAATGCTAGAATATTGTAATATATTTCATCTAGCATTTCAATTTCTTTTTTCTTTATTTACACAAAAATAGCTTACATAAACATATAAACATATTTTATAAACATATAAAAATTTATAAACACATTTATAAACAGTTTACACAAAATTATGCGACAATTCCAACATTAGTTAGGCCATTTGATAATTATTGGTTGTTCTTTCCGGCGTTGAAAGTTGAAAAGCGACATAGCGAAAGCGCGAAAAAGAACCTCTTCCTTTCGGGTAATTTAAAATGTCATGTCTAAACGTAGTGCACAAAAACGTACTCCTTCAACGACTCTCTGTGTATTCCCCCCTCTAGTGGTGAAACCAAGAACCCAGCCGAGGCATCGCATAGTTGATGTGGAGAAATGAAATACAGAAAACCTTTCACATTGTTCCTGCAGTGCAGGATAAATAAAACGACACGCACCTTTCTTCATTCATACTTTACACATTCGTTCCAAAGATTTGTGAGCTTTTTAAGACATGGAGAAAAGTCCTTCTCCTGCTAAATTTTTACACATGTTTTGCCACACACCTGCCTTTCAAACACGTTTTATAATTGTAACCAAATGAGACAATACTTTAGACTAAATCAATATGACATATGAATAATGCCAATGAACACATAAAACAAATTGAATAATTTTGTCTGTGTGGCTGCTGTTTAGAATTTGTTATAAACAATTTTATGAAATATGTTGAAAGCAGGTACACTCATCTCTCCCACATTACTGCATTCCCCACTGTATTAGAATCATCACTCCATTTTGAAATGTCATTTTAGTTTCTCCCTTTGTAATCAACAAGAAAAGCTTCTTTGTGTTGAACTGTCCCTGACATGTCAATGACAGACAGTAAGCCTGTATATGAAGGCTTTGTAATCCCCTCAGCAATTATAGAAGATCCATATTGTGCTTCTTCCTCTTTGGGAGGGGGTGGTTAGGGTGTGTAGAGGAGAGGGGCGAGAGATATATAAAAAGAGAGATAATGACTGGGAGAAGGAGAATGAGAAAAAGTGAGAGATAGGAAGTCAAAAAAGGATAAAGAGAAAAATTATCTTCCTGACATCTGAATGAAGGACTTATAACCCATATCTTTAAAAGCTGGAGACAGACTTGACCGCAACAACCACTGAGGCATTTAGATGCAGTAATCTGGGGAAGATTCCCTATGGTATTATAAACACAAGACCTCTGCACTTCTTTACAAAAACAAGGTCCCGATTTAAAGTCAAATTGGCTTTTTGTCAAGTTACTGTATTCATTTATACTCAGCACACTCTAAAAAATAAACAAAGAAAAAAATTGAATATTTTCATTCAATCTAGCAACATACAATATAAACCTTATTGGAAGCTGTATGAAGGATAAAATGAATGATGCATTATTTATACAGAAAGTAAATGTGCTATAAAAACACTTTCTTCAATTTAGTGCTGTAGTGTGAGACATGGTGGCAGCATAGGGCTTCAAAATTTACACTTCTGATAGGTTCCAATGTTGGATCAATTTGCAGACACGACAAATAATCACTACACATGATACAGAATAGATGACATGACATTAATAACAGTTACATTTACCCAGTAAACAGCGAATGCAGTAGAATTTGGATTTGCTGGAGCAATACTGCCAGAAAATAACCCTGGCAGTAAAAGCACTAAAATACTTAAATAAAAAAAAACATAATTATTGAGAAACTCAAAATGCCAAGATGTGAAAAATATTGTAGTTTATTCATGTTTCAATGGAGTTAACCAAAAGCATACATTTAATTAAAAAAGAATTACCAAAATCAAGGTTTCATAATTATTGGCACCCCTGGTTTAGTACTTGGTGCAACCACCTCAGCATGGAGTCTATATACCTGTAATGTTTGACATGGTTAAGGAACACATTTGGAGGGATTTTGACCATCTCTCTTGAACTGCCAGTTCTTTTGTTTTGTTCAGGGTGCTGGACGACAAAGGGATATTGCATGCCTGTTACCTCATTTTTATACCCTAGTGAAACAGGAAGTGATGTAATGTCAAAATATACTTCCTTAAAACTTAAAGAATTTCATTCCTAGTATAACTTTGATTATATTCTATTAATTGTGAGTCCTTGATGAAATTTATTTTTAATTTAAATTATTTTGGTTGGTTCAATTGAAATATTGATAAAGAACAGTACACACATTGGCATTTTGAGTTTCTCAACGTTACTATTTATTTTTATAGCATTTTTACTGCATTTCCAATCGGAATAGTGAATATTTGGATCTCTACACTAATAAAAATCGGTGCTAACTAGAACCTTAAAGGGTTCTCTGGCTTGTCCCTGTGGGGGAACCCATTGGAAGGGTTCAACCTAAAACCCTCTATGAAAGGGTTCTACCTAAAACCCTTTGTTAAAGGGTTGTACCTAGAACAAAGGGTTCTACTGAGAAGCCCTTTTTAAGGGTTCTGGCTAGAACGATTATATCTTCTAATGGTTCTACCTAGAACCCTCTATGAAGGGTTCTACCCATAACTCATCTTCTAATGTTCTACCAAGAACCGTCTACAAAGGGTTCTACCTAGAACCATTTAGAATCTTGAGGCCCTCCATATCTTTTGGTGTATGGTCATTATTTTGGTCTTTCTTCAATATTATTAGTTCTTTAATGTATATTATTAGCAGTAGTAGACAGTAATTCTACAAAGGCAAGTCCAATTCCCCATGTACATAGAATAGCAAGCAGTTTTATTTAGCAAACAATTTTATTTAGAAATCTAGGTTTAGGAGGGTTGTTGGATGAGGTGGGGAAGCCCTATGACAGGGGTCTTCAACCTTATCCCACAAGGGTGCGGGCTTTTGTTCCAACCAAGCAGTTACACACCTGATTCTACTAATCTTTGAGTAATCTAGCCTTTGCTAAGGACCTTGATTAGTAGAATCAGGTGTGTAACCACTTGGATGGAACAATTAAGCCCGCACCCACACTGGCCATTGCGGGATAAGGTCGAAGACCCCTGCCCTATGAGGTAAGAGGGAGGAGAAATCAGGATGGGAAAGGTGATGTAGATCCAGCAGAAATGGGTCACAGGTGAGAGCAGGAGCAACATGACCAAAAGGTCTAGGCACTTCAGGGTGTCTTCAGAAATTGACATTGGGTGACCTCTGGCAGTAGAGAGAAAAGAGATGGTTAGTGTCAGACTACTCTGTACACCAGATTAATTTAAAAACACCAAGTAAAAAAAACAGGTTGAATAAAATGAATGAATTCAAGAAAAATAAAACCATTAAAGGGTTAGTTTGGAATTTGACAATGTCTCATTTACGACTTACCCATGAAGTTCTTGATTGATGGAGACCATTTTCAGCTGATTCCATGCTGTCCTTGTGGACATACACACGTTGCTAATGCCAGCGCAACTCTATGGTAACCGGTAGCATCCACTACCAAACGCCCTTACGCTCCACAGTGCACCCAAAGCAAATAAAATACGACGACCGTAGAATATACAGAGAAGTACGGCAGCGGAGCGATACTTTACGTTACCTACGAATGTAGTGCCGGCACTGATCGACTACAACAAAGAAGAGCAACAAGTTGCAATGGCCACGTTCGCTTCACCGCTCTACTTACAGAGAATATAGGTCAGCACAAAGTAAAGTTTGACCTAAAAAATTATGGTATAAAACACTCAAATTAACCTCGATAAACTGTCGTCGCATTTTATTTGCTTTGGGTGCACTGTGGAGTGTAAGTGCGTTTGGTAGTGGATGCTACCGGACCGATTACCATAGGAGTTGCGCTAGCATTAGCAACGTGTGTATGTCCACAAGGACAGCATGGAATCAGCTGAAAATGGTCTCCATCAATCAACAACATCATGGGTAAGTCATAAATGACAGTCAAATTTCAAACTAACCCTTTAATGGTTTTATTTTTCTTGAATTCATTCATTTTATTCAACCTGGTTTTTTACTTGGTGTTTTTAAATTAATCTGGTGTACATAGTAGTAACCCTTTAACCTTCCTGTTATGTTAGGGTCAAAATTGACCCATTTCAGTTGTGTAACATCAGAAAGCTTTGAAAAAGGTTGAACAAAACATCAGCACTGAATAAAAAAAGTTATTTGCAAAAGATTATTGCAAGATACGGTGTGTGGGAGTACTTCTCTTTTCTATATACATCTGACTTTATCCTTCAAGCACCCGTACTACAATAACCAGGTATGCAAATACCTTTTTATCAAGACTTTAACATCAGTGAAATGCTATTTAACTTATTTTTTCCGTATGAAACTTGAGAACATCCTCAACATAGGGGATGTGAACATGTGAAACTGGAAAAATCTGTGAAGTGCACAGGTGTCTGAAATAGATAACCAAGCCACTGGCACACCTCCTGGCTTGTCCAGTTGGTAAAAGAATGTCTCTGAAAAAACTTAAAGCAGGAAACAAACAATAGCATTAAATTAAAAATTGAACCACAAAATTCTTAAGCTACCCAAGAGATAAATATCTGTATATATAATATACATACAGCTTACCATATATCCAGAAAACATAAACTTCAGTCAAATTGAAAATCCTTTTCTCAGTCTGTTTCTCTGAAAGTCCAGCTGGAGTAATCAGTCCTCACACTGAGGCCCACAAATTCAGTCCCTAGACCAGGGATGTCAAACTCATTGCATCGAGGGCCAAGTGTATGCAGGTTTTTGTTCCAACTGTGCCCTACACCAGCTGATTTCACTAATGAGCTCAGCTCTTCAACCAAGGAGGTGAACTAATTAGTGGAATCAGCTGGTGTAGAGCATGGTTAGAAAAAACCTTGCATATACTCGGCCCTCGATGGAACGAGTTTGACACCGCTGCCCTAGACCTAACCCCTTCCTGTTTGCAAATATGAGAGGACTCTGATAGGCTATGTGGAGCCTGCACCCTATTGCTTTGATATATCAATTTCTTTCTGCAAACATGAATGGGCCTTTTTGTTTACGACTGGTTGACATAGAAAAATCACACCCAGGTGGTGACGCATGGACTACTCCTGATTGGTCTAAATCTCATGCTACGAACGGACACACACGGACACACGTCACGTATAGAAGCGGCTGCACCGCTTAAAAAGGCCAAATGCCATTTTGGCATATATATGTATATTTTTTCATGATTCAAGGTGTTCTGTTTTTAATTAACAAAGATTTTTCTTTTTGCTTGACCAGACAGCAACCCTGTATTCAGCTACCCTACAATCATCATCATCAGTTAATTTTACCCTATTACCCATATTGGGATTTGAACCAGCAGCTCTCTGGTTACCTGGCCACAGTCTTAACCTCTAGGCTACAATGCAATAATCTGTTTTCACACCACTAGTGATCCAATACAATGTACCTCCGCTGAATGCCTTGTACACATTTGGCATAGATGACAAATGCCTGATTATCAATTAATTCAACTTTTGAACAAACATCATTACAAAATTAACCATAATATTTTGGATGAAATTATGACAAATATACCAAGTAAGGCAGAATATGTACATTTAAAGGATAAAGGAGATCCTGGACACATGTACAAACATTCACAAACATTCCGCCTGTCATAGCGCACAGCGCACTGGAGTAAGAACCTGAAAATTGCGCCCAAAGTGTTCTAAAATGGATGCTGTATATCAGATTACTGACGAAACATCTAGGCCAATGTTAAAGTTTAAACATTGATGTACTTTAACACTAACATTGACACCTATTTACAATGAAGACAAAATAATATTTTTGCAATATACATGTATGAAAAATGTAGAACCCTTTCACCTTCCAAAGATTTCTTAAGAACCCTTTTTTCCAAAAGGGTTCTTCAGATGAAGAGTTCTAGACAGTACCCCTTGCCTTCCTAAGAACCTTGAAAAATCCTTCCTTCTAAAAAGGTTTCTTTGGAAGAAAATGGTTCTAGATAGAACCCTACCCCTCTGCTAAGAACCCTTTTGGAACCCCCTTTTTTAAAGAGTGTATAGCGCCACCATGTGGTTTGATTGGGCAAAGCCTTTGTAACTGGAGTCTTGAAGTTTCAGAACATTATGCCAAACGGATTATTAGCATTTATGTGATAAGCCACGCCCACTGCAAATTCATTGGATCGTCATTTGGCCATTTTTTGACCTAGGGCAGAAAAGCAATGCTCATATGAAGGCATGTGAGATGAGTCACTTGGATAGATCACTTTAAGGGTTGTTTCTGCTGACAAATTTTCCTATTGAACTCTGTGGAAAAATAAGTCAAGTTATCCATACATATCTACTGTATTTCTGGCAGCAGAGTGATGGTTTGAGGCACGTTTTATACCTCAGACCCTTGACGACTTACAGCCATTTTACCAATCATATGTTCCATACTGTTCCAGTGTAATTTACAGCTAAATCTAGTCCCACCCCCCAATTCCCATAGAGATCCATTCAAATGCAGAGATGTTATAGAGATGTTATATATCGCTTGTAAGAGTACCAGAAAATAAGATATCAAGAGTCTTTTTATGTTGTTGGGTCACAGACATCAGGAAGTCATGGCATGCAAAGGATATGCGAGAAAATATTAAAAATGATTACTTATTTATTCTATATATAAATGCAGGGGTACCAATAATTGTGGCACACGTGGTTTTGTTAAAAATTATTATTTCTTGATTAGGGATTTTTTTTTTCTCATAATAAATTTACTTACTAATTTTTTCAGTGTGAGATTAAGCTAATTAACCAAACGATTCATTTTTTTATAATCGTTTTTACTCATCTTTACCAGGGGTGCCAATAATATCGGAGGGCACTGTATATATATATATATATAAATATATAATATTTTCATTTTAGTGGACTATTTAGGTGGAATAAGAGAGTTTATTAACAGAACGCCACGTTGCCCTGTTTTAAAAACGTGGACCCGAAATCAAAGGACCATAGTGCGTCTAACCAATCAGGTGCCAGCTATTTCCGTTGTGGGTGGCAACAATTATCAATATGACATAGAGGTACCTCCAAAAAGGAACTCTGACATCACGATTGGGGCGCGGGCAGAGTGGGGAGCAGAAAGAAAATTTCAACCATTAGAGGGCAGCACCAAGACGCTTTTCTACCAGTTTCGTATGATATACAATATTATTTCAGAATTGTTGAAATAACGGAATCGATGAATGGATTCCACTAATTAATGATCTACAGTGTACTTACCCTTTAAGTGTTTTTAAGACTATTCAAAATTTCAGAAAATCCAATAGATTGGTGCGTGTTTCCTTGATGGACCTTTGTTCAGTGTGAGGAGGAATATCTAATGACATTAGTTTTAACACTCTAGGTCAGGGGTGTCAAGATCCGGTCCTGGAGGGCCGCAGTGTCTGCTGGTTTTTGGTGCGTTTAAGCACAAGTGATTAATTTAAGTCACTAATTGGCTAAGAAGTCCACACACCTTGTTCTCAATGCTTTAACTGGGTGCTGATTGAAAGGAAACCACAAATACCTGTGACACTGCGGCCCTCCAGGACTGGAGTTTGACACCCCTGCTCTAGGTCAAACAGTGCAGGAGCTATGATTGTTTAATTATTGCAAATTCAACTGACTATTATAGCGCCACCAAGTGGCAGATCACAACCAAATTTGGGGAGGCCTAGTGGGGTGATACCTTCTTTATATGCCCAGTTTCATAAAAATCAGCCAGGCAGTTAAGGAAGAACACAGACAAGTAATAGATGTGTAAATTTAAAAACAAAATGGCAGCCAATTAAGGATATCTATTGCACCACCCCATGGCTCGGTTGGGTTAAAACTGTTGGGCTGAAGTCTTGATGTGACTCTTAATAGACTCTTTCATAACTTTCTGTGAAACGGTTTTGGAATTATTAGCATTTTTGTGATAAGCCACGCCCACTGAAAATTCATTGGCCCGTCATTCGGCCATCTTTTAACATATCAAAATTCTGTATATCACTTTTATGAAGCATGGTATAAGGAGTGTGCATACCAATGTTTGTGCAAATTGGTAAAATTTTGTAGCATTTTAAGTGTTTTTAAAAAATGCAAATTAGCGGAAAATCCAATATGGTGGACTTGATGGGTCCTTGAGGCAAATTTGTTCCTCATGAGCAGAGGGACCTGTATACCCAATTTTGTGACTTTAGGTCAAACTCTAGGGACTCTAAGGGTGTCAGCAGTGGGCATGTCAATGTCACAATTTTGTCACATGCACTACAGTTCAATCTACGTCACAATTTAAAGGATCCAAGAGTTTGGCTATCCCAACAACCCTACCAAGTTTGGTGATTCTAGGCAAAACCAGTTCACAGAAAAAAAATTTGAAAGGGGAGAGAAAAAAAGAATCCAAACAAAAACAATAGGGTACCAGCAGCGTCGCTTCTTGGTCCTCTAAGAATAATGCTAGTTAAACCAAACACAGCAGCATAAAAACACATTATTGTCAACATAAATGTAAGGCACTGTTACAGAGTGCAGCAGTTAATCTGAATGATCTTCTCTGCTTCCGTTTCATCTTTTCCCTCAATCCATCACTCCACCCACATCTTTCCAGCTCTCTCTCTCTCTCTCTCTCTCTCTCTCTCTCATCTGCAGCACTGCTAGTGTGACAGGGTGGGGGGATTATTGTTTGCCAGAGAGATTAAATCACTACTGTGCGAATCCACTGTTCTAATCTCTTTCTAATGTTTCAGATACATGTAGTAACATTATCATCCATAAAAGGGGCAGGTGCTCCACCAGGACAGGAAAGAGTCCCTACATACCAAAGTGCTCAATTATGGACACAAATTAAACAGTGCTAATTTATAAAAACTTAAACACTACTTACTAATACACATACATGTGCAACTGTGTGCTTATGAAATTTTTCATTTTTTATTATTAATTGTCCCTTTTATTTAGCCTATGTAAAGGGGATAATACAATGTGTCACAATGAGTGCAGGCTCAGTTGATGAAAATATGTGACAATGGTCTTGTAAGTGCAACCAGCCTCTTTGTAGTCAAATTAGTGATGCTATACAATGTGTGTCTAGATAAATTTGGGTTTTGTTGTTCAAGAGCTCGTTCTGGCAAATCAGGCTCGTTGAGCCATCCTCACTCCGCACAACTTTTGCCACACCATTTGGAAGATACAAATGTCTGAGACTTTCTTTCGGAATCAACACGGCCTCAACACGGAAGTGTTCCAGCAAGCCATGGAACTCATTTTTGCAGGCTACCCCTGTGCCATTATCGTGGATGACATCATTGTGGGTGGCAAAGGAGTGCAGGAGCATGACGAAAACCTGAAAAAGGTGTTGGACCGGACAAAACAGGTGAGGCTCAGACTGAGCCCAGCAAAATGTAGGTTCAGGCTCAAGGAAGTGAGCTATGTTGGACACTTACTCACTGACAAAGGACTCAAAGCCAAACCCGTTAAGATCACGGCAATCAGCGAAATCCCCCCCGCCAGAGGACAAGGCGGCTCTCCAGCGCTTCTTGGGGATGACAAATTATCTGGAGCAGCTACTGCACAAAGACGTGGTCTGGTGATGGACACAGTATCAACAGGATGCATTCAACACACTGAAGACATGCATTTCCAGCCCACCAGTCCTCCAATACTACAACGTGAGTATGCCTATCACTCTCACGTGTGATGCGTCACAGTATGGCCTAGGCACTGCCTGCATACAAAACGGTAAGCCTGTGGCATACGCCTCATGCACGCTGAGTTGTTAGCGGTGGTCTTTGCATGTTACAAATTCTATGACTACATCTATGGCAAACCTGTTACCATGGAGACAGCCCCTCGTCACCATCCAGAGCAAGCTCATCCACACGGCTCCAGCACGCCTTCAGCGTATGATGTTGAAGCTGCAAAAGTTCAACCTCAATCTGGTCTACAAGAAGGGAAAACACCTCTCCCTGGCCGACACCCTCTCGCGGGTGAGCACGACCCATCACTACACTGAAGGAGACGAGTTTCAGGTGATGACCATCCAGCTGATCTTTCCACGGCGCCTGGAGGAGCTTCGCACACACACACAGCTGCAGACGCCACCCTCCAGACTCTATGCAATGTAATCCAAAGAGGATGGCCCAGCCGTGCATGCAGTGTTCCCGACGAGGTAAGACCATTCTTTGGTTTTCGAGATGAACTCACTATCGAGGACAATATAGTCATGAAAGGTACCAGGGCAGTCATTCCTGAATCACTGCATTCAGAATACCTGAAAATCCTGCACAAAGGCCACCTGAAATGGGAGCGACAAAGTGCAGAGCACGCGAAGCTGCCTTCTGGCCGTCCATCGGAGAAGACATTTAAGATGCTGTTCGAGCATGCAGCACATACAACAGCCAGAAACCTCACCAACAAAAAGAGCCGTTGAAGCTCAACCCAGTTCCGGACCTACCCTGGTCCACAGTCGCCACAGACATGTTTGAATGAAACAACCGCCACTACCTCATCTTAGTGGATTCCTATTCAGGGTGGTTCAAACTTGATCGTGTCAAGAACCTCTCATCACAAAGCATGTTAAACAAACTCAAGCGACACTTCTCGGCTCATGGAATACCTCAGAAGTTATGTTCTGACAACGCCAGACTTTGCCAGATCATGGGACTTTACACATGTTACAAGCAGCCCCGAATATGCACAGTCAAATGGTATGAGCGAAAGAGCTGTTAAAAGTGCGAAACGACAGCTAGAAACAACACAGAGGGACGGCACTGACCTCTATCTGAACCTGTTGAGCCTTCGCAATGTGCCCCGCGATTCTACCCTGGGCTCACCTGCTCAAAGACTGCTATCCAAACGAACACGCACAACCCTGCCGGTATGCAAGCAGCTATTGAAGCCAGCAGCAAAGAACATGGCTGCTGTCAAAGCCCAGCTGACAAAGAAACGCAAATCACAAAAAACCAGCTACGACAAGACTAGCAAAGCACTGTTCCCACTGAGACCAGACCAAGTGGTCAGACTCCAAACAGAAAAAGGACATGAAAAAAGGCAGGTTGGTGTTATAGTTATTGAAATGTCTTCTGAGGGCAGCATTGCAAACCTTACCGTAACCGTAACCCTAACCATAACCTTCTCGCTGCTTGGATGGCTGAGACAACCAACCAATCAGTCAGACAACCTCAGAAGACATTTCAATAAATATAATACCAACCTGCTGAAAGAAGGGGAATCGTGAGGAGACAGTGTGACGAGCCATGGTCATACATTGTGGAATCTGAGGGAAAGGAGTATAGGAGAAACCGTGGACACATCCTGCCCCATCATCCAGGAAGAGTGCCACCCTGCACTCACAACACCTCAAACCGAGCCAGACTCGAACCGATCAGAAGAAAGCATGAGTACCGGGCACACTCCAACCAGAGAGCCCAACGCAAGCCCAACGCAAGCCCAACGCAAAGTACAAAAACTGAAAGAAAAAAAAAAACTGTTGAATTGTTCTTAAACATACATATGTTTGGAGCATTTAAAAAAATAAAAAAAAGTTAAATACTGCATTGTTTTGTTTATGCATTGCATCCACAGGTTAAACATTGGCAGATTATTTTGTTCATGCTTTTCACATGTTCTACATTAATAAGATGTGTTCCAGTACAGTACTAACAGTACTAACAGTTCTAACAAGATTGGCATTGTATTTTACCTGTGTGGCAACCTTAAACTAAAGAAGGAGGATGTAGATAACCTTACAGCGTGACTAATATCCAATCCTTGTCTTTTAACTTTCCCCCCTGCCTCCGTATCGGTCATTCAACACCGGGCACAGAAAGAATACAGCTTTACTGACTTGATCCCTTTTCGCAATCTGTTTTAGGTCGGATCACCATTCTCCATCAAAGAATGTGAGCATGGATGAAATGTCGAATGCACACCCTTAGGAAAAACATGTCTGAGTGAACAAGTGTAAAATTATCTGCTTGGTAGACTGCATACAGATCGACTTAATTTATTTTGCACAACTTATGAATTAACCATTAATCAAACAGGAGATAACAATGGTGGGCCAACCATTAAAAACAATTAAACATCAATTAAGGTCTGAGATCAGCACAGGGGAGAATGGTGCTGTGGTGAGACCAAGGGGTATAAAAAACTGTATAAAAATATGGACAAAGCCACTGTGACGTCACCCATTGCCTTTCTACGGCCTCGTAAAAACTGAATTGAGTTTCCGGATGTCTTTTTCGCCGCCCGTTTGTACAAACTGCGTCTGCTCAATCTCTGCAAAGGTATAATAAAATGAATGTGCACTAGAGGGTGCTGTTTTCATTTACATGGAAATACAGGGATAGTTCATTTTCTTGAGGCTTTTCCATGTACATTTAGTTAATGTTTTTGATTGGTCCAGTCAGTTTTTATGTGCAACAAGGGATATTTTAGATACTTACAGGCGTTTTTGATATCCAGCCAGCTTTACAGTGGTTGGTATAGGTGCATTCAGGGGCCCAAGGTCTAAAGCAAGCAAAGACTCTTCCAAGCAACTCAAAAACAGCTTGTAAAATGATGGTTGTACATATGCAAAACCAATGGTATTTTTACAAGTTTATTTGTGGTTGGACTCATTTCTTATGGCAACTTGAGACTGATGTGTTCCAGGAAAGTAGCACTGGCATGATATTAAAAACATTCATGTTTATAAAACAGCCTCTTGACACATGGAGTGTGTATGCAACTTGGAGTAAATACTAAGGAGTATTTCCTTTAAACCGCAAAGCCTCAATATACCAGACTTCATAATTCCGGATAGTCTTCAGAAACTTCTGTTAATACATAAAATATCCTGAATTGCACATAAAAACTGCTTGGGCTAATTGAAAACATACACTAAAACAAAAATAATACATAAATATTGCTACGCAACAGTTGCCAGACACACAGACTTTATGAGACATTATGATGGACCATTCCATGAACTTAGGTACATGTTTGCTGCTGTAAGGGGGAGTGTAAGGTTCGGAGAACCAAACGTGACCGATAAGGATTTCTAAAAGCGTATCTCTCTAGATACGCCACAAACGCGGAAGTAGCCGCACCAGGACTGAGATAACACAGGATCGGGAGCAAAACTTCCCTAGCACAAGGAAAAACAAAGCAACCTCCAAAAACTGAGGTGATCTCGATAAACAGCGAGAATAACTAACAAAAGAACCTCGCGTACTAAATAATTAGGCGTAACAAGAGGTGGAGAAACAAAACAAAACTCGATAAAACGAGTGAAGGAAAAGAACAGAAAATAAAACCTGTTATCCAGAGCTCTAGTGCCGAAAGTGCTGAACACAAAAGATAACAGGTTCCAAGAATAAAGGATAAGAGAAAGATTGAAAATAAATGAGAAAACCAATCAAATCCTTAATACTCTAACCGGACTTGCTGCGTTTCTTATTCATACGAACCAGAAATGCAGCGACCAAATTTCCTATACCTTACCGACTTCGTTGTCAACATAGCAAAGACAATATCGAAGTGAGGAAATGCGGAAGTACCGAGGCATTTATAGCTCGCAGGAACGCAACACAGGTGCAGGGAATAATTGTCGAGCAAGATACAAAGACCGAAATGGAGGCGGTAAAAATCCGAGAGCGTCAGACGACGCCAAAAAGAAAAACCGAACGCAGAAACAGCAGAGGCTGCCAATAACCATGACAGATGCAGCTGTGATTTTTAGGGAATTTTTTAGTGAGGCTGTACAGTAGAGCACAGGTACCTTTTGTTGTAGTGACTTTTTGTACATAACATTTCTGGAGCTTGATCTAAATATTTTATTTAGTAATATTTGTGCTATTTGTGATATTTCATCATACCTACCTTGACTTGTAGGCAATTATATGAGAAAGGCAAACACATTTGGATTCAAACCTTTTTCTGTTCTAAAAACAATGTAGTTATACATTGTATACTATCAGTAACTGTCAGTTAGAATCAGGGATCTAATGTGCTTCTAGCTAACTCACATATGTGTATAAGGACATATTTTACTGATATTATATAAATGCAGCTGTCTCAATCTGAACACAGAAAACTTGAATTAATTAACATCAACTGTATGCATATGCACAAACGCTATTTATAGGTATGTAGCTAATTTTTACTCTTATACTGGCAACTTGTGGCAATTCTGTGTAACTGCACTGTTTATGAAATGAAAATTAACCATTCTATATATTGCGCTCTGAATTTACAAATATACATCACTAATATTATCACCCAAAAATGAAATTAAAATGTGTTTCACTTTCTATGTACCCAGAGTGTCTATCCTAATCTAATCTATCCAGATAGATTGAAATTTCACTAGTTTTAAAGATATCCACAGCAGCTCCATGTGATATTGCACGGGGGCTGGGCTCATGAATGTCAGAATTTTGTCGCATGCACTACAGCACCACCAGGTGTTCAATCTGCACCATAATGTAAAACATCAAAGAGTTCAGACATCCAACAAGCCTACAAAGTTTGGTGTTTCTTGGCCATACCAGCTCACGGTTATTTATGGTGAAAGGGGAGGGGGGGAAAAGAACAATTATAACAGGGTTACAGCACTGATAAGATAGACTTTATTGTCCTGAGTGAAATTTGTCTTGAACAGAACAGTGCTTGCTGTATAAAATAAACATATAAAATACAAATCATCAACCCCAATTGCACTTGCCCATCTCATGTGAATACAAACATACATATTATACATATACAACATACAGTACATGAATACATTCAGAAGAACAGACGTGATCCTGGCTTAGGTGGTGTTCAGGGCTTTCATGGACAGATGGACAAAGAATTGCTTATCTTGGTTGAGCCTAGACTGGGGGACCCTAAAACGTCTGCCTGAGGGGAGGAGCTGGTACTCAGAGTGGAGGACATAGGTAGGGTCTGAAATAATTTTCTGTGCTTGTCTGATTTAGTCTTTTCAAAGACAGCCTGAAGGGTGGGATGTTGCCTGACTCATATGATCTTCATGGCTCTCTGCATGAGATGGGTGATGTAGGGGACATACCTCTATATCCTTATGCAAGGCACCACCTATGTAGGTGTAGCAGTACAACCGCAATTAGTAATCAGTCTCATAAAATGACCATTATCTAAAATATTTAACCATAAATCTGGAACTTCAATAATCAAAATTACAAGTATTAGTGGACAAATATAATTAAATCAAAGATTTAAAAGATAATCTGAAGGATGGAGTTCTTGAATTTGAATATTTTGGCTCAGATTCTCACGTTTACGCAACATCAAAACAGACACGGGTTTAATAATATAATTTATTAAACAAACATGTAAAAATACAGACTAATCTAACAGGGGAAGGCTACGCTAACTATGGAAGTGTGTGTGTGTGTGTGTGTGTGTGTGTGTGTGTGTGTGTGTGTGCGTGCGGGCGCGTGCACGCGTCTGCCCACGTGTCCTTTGCCTCTGAACAAAGGGGAGAAAACTGCGCGTGTAGGCCTGTGCAGCACAATGGTATCGGCATGGTTGAATAACCTAGTGTCGGTCCTAGCAGTGCAGAAGACGGACGTGTAACTGCAGCTCCTAACCGATAACGCAAATGACTTGCACCAAATGACTCGTTATTCACTGAATACCAACTATATTCATATTGTTAGTAATGTGGAGTTGAACGAATAATTAGCATGCAGGAAGAGAGAAACCACGTGGGTGGTGTCGTGTTACTCTAGGTAGCTAGCCAATTTGAGCAGGGTAAACACGACGAACAGAACTCATTAAAATAAACAGTAAACGGACAGATATAACCACACAAATTCCCATTAACCTCAGTTAAGACTAAACTAAACTGTAGCTACTGCCTGGGATGCTTAGTCAGTCTTACTGAGAGCCTTCCACCCGTGTTGTCGTCTCCGGTGGTCACTGTTGCACTCCTGGGAACACACGGTCGTGGAGTTGTGAATTGTGAAGGTTTTCCAGCAGCCCGAGCTGGTGTCCTTTTTGCGGCGTGGGTGGCGATGACGATGACAGCTGGTCTCCAGTCGTCTGGGGGTGTCCCTCTCGCTGTTTGTAAAGTTCGTTCTGCTGAAGTTTCTGGTGGTCAGCTAGCGCAGTGCTTCACACACACTAGTTTCCACGTGGGATGAAGTAAGCTTAGTCACCACAAGGCAAGCTAAGTCAGCGGCCCCTTGGAGAGCCACGTTCTCTGTGTTTTCACAGAAGTCTCCTCAGCAATAGCAGCAATCCACTGTGTTCTGTGAACCCCAGTATTAGGAGAACTCCACAGAATTGTGGGAGTTCCGGAGCTGTGTGAGCTCCACAGTGTTGTGGGAGTCCCAGGGAAAAGTGACCAAGTCAGCTGGATGCAAGGGCGAGAAGAGCCTGAGCGATGGTCGTCACTCAGTTTTATTAACTTGGTGGGGGGAAGGGAATCTTCACACCGGGGCTGCATTCGAATCAAATTTAACACGCTCCCTTCCCTTGCTGTCTTCCCTCGAGGGAGCTATCTTGTGACACAATTTGCTACGTGCAGCAAGCAAACTTAAAAGGTTCTCTGCAAGGGAAGATTGACGAGAAACAAACAAAAACGGAAACAAACCGCCCTCGCAACGGAAGTGCAACACCATAGAGTTGAAATGTGACTGCCACATAGTTCTGTGGTGACCGCCCACTTTTTCCACATTGAGCATTGCATTTTATACCCTTGGTGGAAGGGAGGATAAACCCCCTGAGGGCTCCCTCCCCTTTCTTAAATTGGATCCGAATCACACTTGGTGTGGCTGGCATATTTCATCCTGGCATTTTGGGGATTCCCCCCTTGAAGCAAGGGAAGGAAACGTCAGGAAGAAAGGATAAATATCGGATCCGAACACAGCCCAGTTCACTGTGAGATGAGGATTTTAAATGTCGCGCATGCAGATGACGTCATCAGACGCGCCTCCGTGTTCTTAAAGTGACAGTCAGTGTTTGTGTAAGGACTGTCAGCTGGCTGTCGGTCTCTACCGTGATCTGGGTCTTTAGCTGTACGCACTGTTTAGTGCAGTACGCTCTCTAGTACAGCACGGTAAAACAGAAGCAGCTAGCACTCTGGTTCACACCAAACATTTTGAACCTGTGCAGAAAGTACAGTCTATGTTGAACCCTGGAGCAAAACTTTTCCAACTGGACACTCCATGTCAGTTTGTCATCTGTGTGAATGCCCAGGTATCTGCAAGAACTCACCTCCGCTACGCTGTGGTCATGGATGTGGGGATGGAGTTGGGGTCAAACACCTTCTCCTCCATTTTTTTTAAAAATTGAGGACGACAAAGTGTTTGTCAAACCACTGAACATAGGTTTTGATCATGGACTTGTACACAAGAACATCAGAGTTTTTCAACATGAGACCTGGGATCATGAGAACACTGTGTGCTTGGACCCCTAATAAAGCTGCAAGCAGAGATGAAGGGCTCAGAGAAAAACACCCTAACAGTAAGACTCCACAGCTTCAAATAATATGAGGGACATGTGATGCTAATGTAACAGGCGTCTCATCATTTGGATATGTGACATATAAGACCAGTGTCAAGATTCATATGGGACACGGTAACAGATAACTTAGAGCAGAGCTGACTCCAGTTTAGGGAAAAGTAAGAGGTAGCTGGCTTTACTTGTTATAATTCTCAATAAAATAAATACGTAAATCACAATTTTACACTAAGTAACAAAGTAGTGACAGATTTGTACAAAATCAATTCAGATCTAAGCTTCAGTCCAACCACACTGAGTAATGAGTAGCTAGTGGTAGACTGCAGAAATCCAAATCTTGCAATCTTCCACATGGAATAAAAACATGTGGCTGGATTGCCAGACCATACCGGTATTTTCTTAATTAAATTTTGTGTACATTAGGCTATATTGCTGCAAACCAATCTGCAAAGCAAATAGCAGCTTTTTAGATTTTTGAATTTGTTTTTCCTACCTTCCAGGCAACCATTGGTTACCATTCATTTCCGTAGCCTGCTATGGTATGCAAATCAACTTGCAGAGACTTGAAGGTTGCTTGAGATAGGTAATCCATCATCCTGGAAATGACGTTCAAATTATTTTTTGTCAAGGTCCGTGACCGAATCAGCACTCTTCCACACGATTGAGTAGCCTTGGTGAGTAGATAGGACGAGAAAGTGTAGGCGAGTAGGCGAACATTTTTCAAATGGCAGTATACTTGAAACACCCGGATGACACACTTACTTCCGGGGTTTCGCCTATGACCAGTATGTCGTAAGCAGGTCATAAGATGTCCCACCATGTCCGCGGTTTTACAGCTAAATTGGACTACTTTCAAAGTGCAGTCACGGGTAAAAATGAAAAGTCGCAAAGCATGCACTCATTTTAAAAAGTAAAAATATATCTATTTGAAATGCGTTGGTTTCAGTTAAATATATATTTTGGGCTAGTTTTGAGTCACCATTTGGCTGGAGAGTCTTGCAAGATCTGGCAACCCTGCGTCCCACCCTTGCGCTGCCATGTCAAGGAAAACGTCAGCGAAGCTTTGTTTTCCCGAATCACAGAACTAAGAAGTTCTATATACAGTAGCTCTGTGTCCCGAATGTACTCAGCGAAACATGGTGGGACATCTTATGACCTGCTTACGACACTTCCACAGTTGGAAAATAGTATACGCGGCAGTGCACATTAAACAGCACACTTCTGCCAGTACACTGTATGCAGGAGACAGGGCGCAGTGGGCTCTGATTCAGACACAGCCAAAGTTACTTTATCTTCACAGTTCACTGATAAAAACGCATTTTAAAGCGCAGATTGATATGAAATTACACCACAACCGAATGTTTCTCCGCCACAAAGTAGTCCATAGAGAAAATGCTGCTTTACGAACGAAATTGAAACATTCTTAACCCCGATGTGATTGTTAGCAGGAAAACCAAAGAATTTTAAGGTGGGTTTATCACCTGAATGTTTCAATTATAAAAAAATGGGGAATCGAGCAATTACGCAATAATCTAAAAAACTGACCTATTGTATGATTTGCAAATTGCTTTGGAGCAATATGATGTACACAGAATTTGTACATGGGCTTTAACATTCAAAATACTGGTATGGTCCTTTAACAAGAGAAAGGAGATCCTAAAAGAACAGAAGTCATCCAGGGAACTGACTCCAGCTCGACCTAGCTCTTCAAAAAAAAAAAAAAAGACGTGCATTAAGACGGGGCAGTGTTCAACATCTGTCAAGCTCAACAATGAACCAACATTTCTAAGTTGTCACTCAGCTACAAGCCATGCGTTTTAAGTTTCAGAAAATTAGTAAAAAGTAATGTTTATTTTCCCTTTATTGTACAACTATTTTGCATTATGCCTATATATTTTTCAATAACAAGAATAAATACTTCACTTTTAGTTAAAGCAATAACATATTTACTTATTTTCTCTTTGTTTTAACACAATTTTAACATATTTTAACACAATATAATAATATTGAATATAATATTAATGTAATTGAGAATGTGAGTTCACAACTATAAATATCAATAATAATAGTATATTTGACCCAGGCTAACAGTTTCACAGGTGCTAATAAGTAAACAGAACACAAGGGTTAAACTGGCAGAATAAAAATAAAACCAGAAGAATTACAATAGGCTTTCATCAGCATCCCTTTGCTTGGACCCCTAAATATAAAAATGACCTTTTAAAATCATAGGTTGTTTTACCTCACATCCCCCAAGTCTTCTGACAGTATAATAACTAGCCCCTGGGCACTAGTATGAAAGTATTATGAACTCATCAAGACTAAGACTAAATGAGTAAACTTACTGAGGACCAATTAATACCATAATGATCATGTTGACAATGGTGATGCTGATGAAGGTGACGGCATAAGCGTGAGGGTTTCTCATGGAGTTATCCCCACCATACAAACACTTGTCCAACTGTGCTGTGAGTTACCTCATGACACAGGGAGCACTGAGTCTGTGTAACTCCTTTCATACCAGACAGAAAATATTGTGAACCAAATGCCACTGTGAAGGCATGTGTTTGAGTTACTGTGTGTGTTTGAGTTACTGTGTGTGTGTGTGTGTGTGTGTGTGTGTGTGTGTGTGTGTGTGTGTGTGTGTGTGTGTGTGTGTGTGTGTGTGGTTGCAGTGTGTGCACAAATAGTGATAGAATTCCATTACTTCAGCATTCTAAACATGAATTGCAGAGGAAGAGAGAGAGAGGACAAACAGGACACTCCTTTTCTCTGCTGCAAACATAAAGGAAGAGGAATTGTGTGGGAGGGACTGAATCACAGGACAAATACCCAGCTGACACTGTTCACCCCAGCAAACACACACACACACACACACACACACACACACACACACAGTATGTACGAGTGTGTGTGTGTTGTGTGTGTACATGTATGTGCGTGTTCTCATACACACATATACATATACATACACACTCGTACAACCACTCAGTCCAACACAAACACGCACATATACACGCTCACATAAACAGCCGCACAGCTGTGTACAGTAACATGGCAGGCTAGATAATTCATTTTACAGCACGCCGATCATAAAACAAAGCTGATGTCATAATCAAGCTGAAGCTTCAGAATGGCAGGGCAGTACAGACAGCTTACCACATCTGTGTTCTGCTATCAGAATATTGTAATTACGGACAGGGGTAATTATTCACTGTGCTGTGAGGGCTTTCTCTCACGCTTGAAGCCTAGCAGCTGTGTGTGTGAGAGGGCGAGGGAGGGAGAGAACACGATCTTAACAGTGGATCACAGAAAATACACGTACATTCAGAAACTCAGACAGGTGCTGGACAGAACAGTAGATTGAGTAAGAAAGGAAGAGTCCGCACTGTGCTCCCCAGTGTCATAAAAAACGTCTCGGAACATTACTTACCGGTGTTAATACATTTATGACACTGGGGAGTTTAGACAGTTTTAACAGTGTGGTTACATGTGTATTAGTAGTGTACGTATCAGTAGCTTTGCTGCAGTGCAGTGTGTGAACAGTTAGTAGGGCTTTTGTTAGCATTGTGCAGAGCAGAGCAGAGTATGCTGCTGGCATTACCACGATGAAGTACAACTGCATTGCAGGATTCCCTTTTCAATTTTAAACAAAAGCCTTTAATTAGTAGAAAAATTATGTGATATTGTGCTCCTGCTTCTCCATTATGTTTAAACAGCCCTACACTTCTCCCACATGAACAGCATGAATCATGAGACACAGCCTTGGAGAACTGGGAACAGCATGACAGCAGTCTACTGCCCACCCACCTGCAACATTCTGTGTGTGTGTGCGTGTGTGTGTGAGAGAGAGATATAAAGAGAGAGAAAGAGCAATAGATTGGGGGGGGGGGGGGGGGCAGACATGGAGAGGGGGTGGGGATGGGGGGGCACAGTTAAAGAGAGAGGGTGTATTTTGCATTTGTGTATTTGAGAAGGAATTTGAAACACATTCAGGATCACACAAAAGGCTCTGTTAGGCACAGAATTATTATTATTTATGTTATTAATATTCAGCATATGCTTTGGCAACATAAGTGTGTGATTTCTGTGAAAATAAAGCACATTTATTTTCATTGAGACAATGAAGTAGACTATATATATATATATATATGAAGTTTTTCTGTATGTGTATGTATATATGTATGGTGACAGCGACCCTCGTCTTAGCCAGCTGGGATGAGCCCCCCCCCCCCCCCCCCCCCCCCCCCCCCCCCACACACACACACACACACACACACACACATACACATCAAATGCTCCCCTGCACCCAACTCCATTGGACTATACCGCCCCCCTGTACATGGACTTCGCTGCACGGCTAGCCTCTTGTTACGGACTATGGATGCTACTTTGTCATTATCTGATACTGTTTACTACTGCATGGACATTAGTATTAGTACCACATGACTATCAGTATCTGCTATTGTTTGCACATTCATTTTGCACACTGATCTGTATGTATGTATGTATATATCTGGAGGTAAATGGTTCTATTTTATGTTGTACATATCTGGTCATATCTGGTTTTCATCATTTCTTGGACTGTTCTGTTATTGACATACTGCTGCAATGACAAAATCTATCTACAGTTCCAAAAAATTTATGAGCAATAAAGAAAAACACTGATATAGTAGAATGATAGATGTGATTATTTTCATTTTTAATTCAGAGAATTGATTCTCTGTTGCTGTAGGCTACGCTAATTTGCTCTTGTAGGCTACATTTAGTAGACTACTGTTGCACAATTGTTTTGTTTTTTTAAATAGTCATACCAACAAATCACATCTGAACGAAAAAGAGAAAAGGCATGTGCGTGTGTGAGATGGAAAGAGACAGAGAGGCGTTAATGCGCGCTTTTTAAGTTTGGGGAACTCTCAGAGACTGCGGTCATTCTGGCTCAGTTCAATGGCCCTCTCTAAGGAAATCTCATCGTTGTTAGATCCAAAATGGCCGACACATGGGCTAAATTGCGTAATAGTGTCACACTGAAGTTCCCTCTAGTATTTAACGTCACAGCATTGGATGAGAACATAAAAGGCATATCTGCCCTGACTCACAGGACTAAGCTAAACCTGCACCAGCGCTCCCCCTCTCTCCAGTTGTAAGGACGGTGACGCTGAACTAGCCTAGCGGCGGCGCATTCAGTAGGCTACTCTGCGGCGCAGTATGGCGGAGGGGGAGGCAGGTGCGGCACACGGAGTCCGGCGGGGATGGAAGTGGACCTCAGGAATCAGCCTTGCGATCGGGAATCCAAAATCCGAACCGAATCCAGGACCGGCTTGACTTCAATTAATTTTCTCTTGTGCTTCGCTGAACCATTTTGAAGACGGGGACTGTATTAGGTGAATAGATGCTTATAATAAATGTGTTTAAATATTGAAGGTTATGTATGCCTTGTGAATTAAGTACAGGACGATCGTTAGATTTCTGTATGCAGTGTATGCAGTAAAATCCGGCATGTGTTTTGCGGTTGTAGCTGGTCAGCCAGCAACATTTGGTTGTAGCCTAGTCAAACATCTTAAAACTATAAAATATGTTTACCATTCGCTTGTAATGCGAATTACAGCATTTATTATGTTTTGGTTTCAGTAATTTTCATTGTTTATCTTAGCATTCATTAATTAACTAGTTAATTATTTATTTATTTGGTATGGGTTGCTTGAATGCGTGTATTTCAGAGCGCTCCTGCCTGCGTTTCCCGGGCACGCGGAACAGTGCGACAGAGCCGCATTGACAGCGAGAAGCGAAAAAAAGAGAAGATTCCTGCGCCACGGAAAGGAAGATTTGTGGAACATTTTAAATTACGTGTTGTTCTTGACGGCTACACACGTCTTAAAGACATATGAGTAATTGTCGTTTGGATTTCCCCGTCTTTTTTTCTTTTTTCATATCTGCAGCAAGAGCAGGCGAGGGAACCACAGAAAATATGAACTCAACCCATATGCACCAGTAATAATAATAAAAAATACCGTTCATTTTCAAACGATTTAATCATCTGCACGAGGCACATTGACCATTAATGTGGAGAAAGTAAGCTAAAAATAGCAGATGGAAGAGAGACAGTGGAATTAGCTATCCATCTCTGTGGTTTTCTTGCTTCTGTTGTGTGAGAGACTGAAAGGCTGGAAGAGAGGAGAGGACAGTGGCAAGAGAAGGAGACAGCCTGTGTTTGCACGTCTCTGAATAAACAGAAAAAAGTGACAAAGGGGCAGAGAGGAGGAAAAAGAGAAGGACTGTAGAGTCATTGCAGGAGTAGAGAGTGAAATACAGCTGCTACAAGGGGTCCAGGTGTGAGGATGGCTCTGCTGACCTAGCCTATGTACGGCAGGTTGACAGGCAGATGGGGTAGGACATTGGTTTTGGGGCAAGGGGTGTTCTGTGACAATGGGCGAGGGCAAGAGTAACCGAGTGTGGATGTTCTGTGGTTTATTGCATGAGAAAGGCAGCGTTAGCCTGCTAACCTTGTGTTAGCATTGTGCTGCTTCTGGGGGCACCTTTTGCCCCCCTCCTTTCACTGTGGGGCAGACGTCAGGTGGCTTGTGTTCATTTACCATCAGGGAGAAACAGGAATGTGTGGCTGACATTTTCAGCTCACTTGATTCATGAATCTGTTTTCCCAGCAAATTTTCACAAGATCAGCTGACAGTGTTCTGGGTACTGAGATGGAGGGTGCACAGTTTAATGGAACAAGATATTTGGGAACACAGGAGGGGAACATGAAGCGGTAGATACTTGCTGTATCCCCCTTCCGTCCTCCCTCTTAGAAATCTTTGGATGTATTGTTCCCCACCCTTCACAGACAGACACACACACATACACACACATGCACACACACTCAAACACACCGACATACACACAGATGCCCTCCTAACAGGTTCCCCTCACCACATATGTCCTTTTGAGCAAAACTAGGCTACTCCCTCTGATCAAATCTAAGCTCTTCCCTCTCATCAAACCTAATCTGCTCCCTTCAATCTCACATTTCAGCCCCACTGGTTGTTTCCCTCGTTGGTGTGGATCTAAGAGCAGGACCCCCACTGCTCCCCCACACCCTTCCGGAACTGTGATGCTATTCCTCTGCTGACTCAACAGGATCCTGGAAAGAGTGTTTTGAGAAACCAGACCTACAGGTGGCTGTACAGAGCTCACAGACAGAGTGCAGGGAGAGAAACTGAATTTTTAAATTCAATCCGGCCCCACCTCTCCCCCCCACTCAGTGTTGGTGGGGGGGGGGAGCTCCACAGCCACCCTGGGTCTCCCAGCTGCAGTGATCGGGTAGAGGGGGTCCTGACCATGGAGGCAGGCCAGGGCAGCCCGGAGAGCCCTAACCGGGCGGTGGAGTATCTGCTGGAGCTCAACAACATCATTGAGAGCCAACAGAAGCTGCTGGAGACACAGAGACGCCGCATTGAGGAGCTGGAGGTCCAGCTAGACCGGCTGAGCCAGGAGAACAAAGACCTGCGACTGGACCGGAACCCTCACACCTCTGAGACCAGCGGCAGCGGCCACCAGAACCAGAGCCAAGCTCCTTCTGCACCCGTCCACCCCACCCTCTCCAACACTGGCCCCACCCCTGTGCCCCCTCCCCCAGTGCCAGCACGTGAGGGGCGGGTCCATGCCAGACTGACCCGCGGGCTGTCCTGTGGATCCGCCCCAGAGAGAGTGGACCGAGGCTCGGGCGACAGAGAGAGGGAGAAATTGGACCGGCACGATGGAAAGAGCACCAAACCCTCCACTCCATCACAGAGACAGTGAGTTGGGCACATGCACTTTACTCTCTATCACAGTGGAAATAATGTTCTACGTACTGTACATGGTACTCGGAATTATGCAATCCTGTTCCTGGTGTGGCAGAGATGATCTGGTTTTTGTTCTATTTTAGCTTGATTGCGCAGTTTGATCGATCCATCACATGGTCACACGCATTCCTTAAGCCTAATAATTAATTCTGTTATGTAGTTAGATGTTAGGATGGAGCAAAAACCAGTCATAAATGTTGCCGAAAACAAACTACAGCATAGTTTAACATAAATTATGGAAGATTATCTACATAGCGTAGATAAAATAAACTAGATTTTACTGTGCTGTTCTGCTCTGAATAATGACATGCTGTATACTCTTCTGTAGCTAAGAAATGTTAACATGGGAAATGATTGATGGGAAATTGACTGACAATATTTTGAGGGGGAGGGGTATTGAATTCAGTTTTTGATATTTGATATTGAATCAAATTTTATTTTTACATCGTAAAAAAATCTCTGCATTGAGATTTCAGGCAGCAGCTCACTTTATTGTGCTTTCGGTGATTTTTGCAAAGATCTAATGACTGCAATGAGTCTGGTTTAAACAAATGCAGATTTTGGAAAGGATGAAGTGAGTGTGAGTTAGGTTGTGGATAGTATATAGCTAGGTCAGTGGCTTCAGTGTGACATTTTACTGCTGTCCATGTGTTTATGCAGTAAACACAAAATATTGAGTACTGCCAAAATGACTCAATGAGCGATCTCCCATTTTATGACTGGAAACTAAGTGTCACTCTTCCACTCTCCCATGTCCTTGTCTCTCAAATAGTTTTTTTAATCAGTTGTTAACTGCAAAGGCGCTATTACACTTTAACAGCGTCTACCATTGTGAAGACAGGGCTGCAGCTTCCCAACACTATTCAATATTTATATCAATGGAAAAGGCACAATGCTTCAAGCTTCAAAAATCGGGAACCCCTGGTTTTCATTAACATGATTCTGAATTTAAAATGCATTTGAAACTTCAATTTTGAATTTAAAATGGTTTTGCCAGTGCACATTCAATGAAGGCTGCTTAAGAATATTTGTAGCCTTGTTTAATGTCACTGTATTGAAAACAATACTGTCATACTTGGCACTAAACTTTAAAAAGACAAAAAAATTATGATCTCAGGAAATAACAATCTTGAGACAAAAATATAGAATACACTGCAAACTATACACACCTAGGGTTAAACATCACTGGGTTAAACATTAATTTCAGCATGTAACATTCTTATTTCTGCCATTAAATTAGTACAATACAGATGTAGGATAACATATTCAAAAACTGAATATGAGTAAAATGAGGGGGCACTGAAGTACCAAGATCTGAGCATAAAGAAGAGTGTCCTCTATGACTTGCTCCTTTGAAATCATCCTGTGGAGCAGACAACAGCAACAAGACAAGAACAATATGAATCCACCAAATTACAGCAGATAACACAAAATCTTTAGTACTCACTGAGCGCAATGAACATAGAGACATAGCAGCAGTCTGTCGCAGGCACACAGCTGCCCAAAGACGACAGACTGCACTCACACAAGAACCGTTCGTAAATTGAGACAGAGCCACACTAGCTGAGACGAACACCATAAAGACATGATATAAACTCTATTCACCATAATAGCAAACCGTGTGCCCAATTTTTCCCAGCCCTGGCAGAAATAAAAAAAAATTAGACTCCTGAAAGAGGAGAGGAAATCTGGAGGCCCGGTGGCACAGTAAATAGCTCATTATGAATATAATATCATTATTGTTAATGTTGTTGATCTGTTTATTACGTATAAGAGTAATAATCACGACTGTCATTATTTCTGTTAACCTCTTCTAAATATTAGCCGTCTTTATTTAATTTCCCTCAAATTGTTAGTAATTGCTAAGCAACTTGCATAGTACCAGTAAATCATACCAATAAAGCCATTTTAACCGCTTTTATTGGAGAGAGAGAGAAAGAGGGAGAGGGAAAGTGAGAGGTGTTCCACTCTAAGTAGGAGTAATTAGTGTGACCTTAGTGTAATTAAACTTGTCACTGTACAAGGTACTATAATTACTGCAGTACATAGAGTCCAGAACTGACAGTTACTACAGTATCTAAGTTACCTAAGAGGCAGTGGGTAGATCAGCACTTTACTCAAGGACATTTTTGGGGCGCACAGCTTCATTAGCAGGCAGTCTACGTGTGCATGTTGGGTCCAAACCAAATTTTGTGAACCATGTGAATTGTCGGTCACACCCAAATGTAATCAGCTGTGACACTATCTATCCTCCATCTAGAATGTTTCTGTGTACGTGCCTTCTATATTATTGTATATGAGAGCATAAATGTGCATGTAAAAGTGGCTTGTCAAGAATTTACTGAATTCTCTCCCTCCCTCTTTTTTTTCTCTCTCTCAGGTCAGATGGGGACTCGTCCATTAAAGACAGGTCTGTAAGCCTTTTGTATTATTTCCTACCTTCCCCTAACCCTGTCTGTGTGGCTCTGAGGAAAGTCTGTGTGGGAGAACCTGAGGTTTACTGTCCTTAAACTGTGCTTCTGCAGTACAGCAGGAGACCAACTCTGATAAAGACGGTCATCGGAGGGGCAGTGTGCTAAGGCACTCCTGACTGAACAGCTCCCCGCTTTGCCTGCCCTCTGAATTAAAGGGGCAGTTCACCCCAAGCATACATTTTGATATGTTTCTACATACCCAGAGTGCTGTCTATCCATCCATGAGAACTAGTTTTGTAGATATCCGCTGCAGCTCACCTTGACATCACTCTGATATAATGCACCTCAACGGGTCCAATGTTTGTGGTGATCAAAGCGGCAAAAATGTACATTTCAAAAAATCAACAGCAACCTCTTTTTACAAATATAATGACACAGTTCCTCACAAACATCCACAGACGTTATATGCACGGTTTGTTTGAAAACTACTTTCTACCGAAGTACACCAACTGTGTTGATCCGTGCAAAGTCTCAATCAAAGCACGCCAGTTTCCTAGGGCACACTGTGTTGACGTGCTTTGGTTGATACTTTGCGTGGATATACACGGTTGACGTACTTTGTTAGAAAATAGTTTTCAAAATAACTGTGCACAATAAGGTCTGTGGATGTTCATGAGTAACCATGTCATTATATTTGAGAGACATTGCTGTTGATTTCTTTGAATGTACATTTTTGGTGCTTTGAGCGCCATATACTTTGGATATCAGGGTGATATCAGGGTGATGTCCGTTCTATCAGGGTGATATCATGGTCAGGTCCGTTCTATCAGGGTGATATCACGGTGAGGTCCGTTCTATCAGGGTGATATCACGGTGAGGTCCGTTCTATCAGGGTGATATCATGGTGAGCTGCAGCGGATATCTACAAAATTAGTGAGTTCTCAGTGAAAAACTACCTGGATGGATAGTTAGCACTCCGGGTATGTAGAAACATATCAAAATAAAATATTTGGGTGAACTGCCCATTTAACATGTGTCTGTACACATTTTTTGTGGAATTGATCCATTGAATGCAGTTTGCTGGTTTTGACTTTGCACATGCATGATTTCCTGTGCAAAAGGAAATGCTGGGACATCAGAGAGACTCCAACTACTCTGGGTAGATTATTTTCTACTGCCTATTCTCTGGGTAGAGATAATTTAAATGGGAGAGTTTGGGTATGCTGCCAGTAGATAGATTATCTGACCAGGAAAGCTTGGAACTATAGCCAGATTATTTGTGTTGAATTTGGTTGTGTCGTGAGTTGTTGGATTAACAGGAATGGCAGGGTTTGCTATGACTTTCTCAGTCTTGGGAGTGGATTTGTGGTGTTACACCGAGCCCTGATGTGATGTCTGGCCGTGGGTCTTTGGGAGATCTGCTCACCTTTAAACCTGTCCACTAAACCTTTACATTCTCTCCTCCAACTGATTGGTTCACTCTCTATCTCAGAAGATCAGTATTGTACAGTATTATTCTTTTAATGGGTGCTTTAGTGTTAGTGACCACAGAATAAAAACTGGAAAATAGTTTGAAAATGGTCTTCTGAGAGACTGGTGACAGGCTCCGCATTCCATGCCCCACCTCCATGGTCTGCCCACTCGCCCCCTCAGACATTACAATATGTGAACATTATGTTTGGGTGCTTTTCCCTTTTCCCGGCTTTGGAATTATAGCTAATACCGCACTTAACGTTCACATGACATGACTATTGGTGCTGGACATTTGGCTGAATTTCAATTACATCTGATTATATTAACGGGAAATGGAGGCAGCAGGGCACACTCAAGTATATGGCTGCATGTTTATAACTGTGCACAGGCACTGAGGAGTCTTTAATGAATAGCTTGCTTAATGTACTGAAGAGTAAGGATAGCTACCTAGTGAGTTAAAGGCACCTCTGCTTCCGCATGATTATCTAAACACAACTGCTCTGTGGAGCAGATTATATATAGCACTTTTCTTTCTCTAGAACTGCTCTAGAACAAATATGATTTCCACAAATTTCAATCAGAGTCTATTACAGTCATATTATTTGAACAAAATATTATTTGAACAAAATACGAAGAATGTTTGTAATGCGTATATGCATGGGAGGAAAGGTACTGGACATGCCAGGCATTTATAGATGTGCCTTATATTCTGAGCTAACACAGAAAGTTTCCAGAACGTTGAACAGATTCTTGATAGATTCCTATTTTGTTGTGTGTTAACATTATAATGAGGACGTTCCCAAAACAATCTTGGAACATTCTATTGTTCCATCAGATATAGAAGAAAAGTGCCACGAGTCTATGGATATGTGCTAAGTACATTTGAAGAATGTTCCAAATGAAAGTATTGAAATGGCAAATTAGTTTAACATTCCTGATTAAAATTAACATGACCACCCACGATTCAAATTCATTCTTAATTTAAAGAACAAAACTCAGTGCTATTGTATTGAGACTGAATGTTCTGGGAATCAAACATTGTTAGCTGGATTGTTTCTTGCCTTGGTGTCGCATTACTGTTGAAACACTTTCAAATACTTATTGACCTTCCCCAGCAAACCTAATTACTTAAGAATGCATGTACAGTAGAATAGATTAGATTAAATGGGATCTATTTCGATTAGATGAGGGTAATTGTAAGATAAACCATTGCACTTTGCGCACAAAGAAACATAGCACTTAACCTAAAACTAATCTCAGTGACTAACACTTAATATTGACAGTTTACTCTTTTTAACTGATGGACTGCCACCGTGTGGGAATATGGTAATTTGGTTTCCATGGAAATGGAAAAGCTTTAAAATCTGGCTGTACCAATTAGTAACCCCCTGCCTATCTCCCACATTCACTTAGCCTTGTGGATGCTGTTCTGTGCGGTAGCTGAGGGTTTAAAATGAGTTGATAAAGATCCATGTAAAATGATTCAATATATGTATACAAGTTAGAGGGAAGAGGTCAGAGGTCAGATTCCCACTATGCAGCAGGATGGACAGGTACCTGAAGTAGCGAAGGAGGATGTTGTCAGAGGGGTGTGTACAACTTGCTACTGTCCTGAATCTCCTCTGCTCTCCAAGAGAGGGCTGAATCAGGACACTGTTCTTCTGTCTGACATTTACAGTGCTCTGATAAATGGCCTTACTGAATCAGCCAGGCCAAAAGAGACGTGAATAATACACCCTGATATATGGCATGTCCACATGACAATATGCTATATACTAAATTATAACTATACAAAATTGTAACTAAATTGGTTCCAGGTATGAAATGTAAAAGTTATGATGAGGAACGGCTTACAACATTTAATCAGCTTGGCAGTGGATATTCCCTAGACAATGGGTGAAATGATGGGACAGGTTGGACAGAATGGGCAGTGTTTTGTTATTATGTCCTTAGATACAAGCATAAATATGGCAACCAATGGTAAAAGTGAAGTGTATAACACCATGATATGGTATATGCATGTTTATATACAGTTTATATATATGGTCTACCCACACAATACATCCAGATGGTGAATGGCACACAACAAAATGCTGGCTGGCATGTAAAGTGATTTACTGGGTATGCAGTGATTGCAACATTCTGCCAGAGCGCAAATAGATCTCTAACCTGCAAAGCTGAGCGAAATGCATCTATTTAAAAACCACAAATGCTTCTGTTACCATGACGACCGCTATCTTCATTTGTTACAGTTGCCCTTAGCAACGTAATTTCAGTGTGTCTATAGACTGGGGTGGGAATAAGACTGCAGTCGCAATGACTCCCCTGCAGCTCCTCGTGAGCTCTGCTTTCAGACACGGGTCCGTTCTTCCTCTGCGTGGATCTTACTGCCTTGCTTTATCAGCGCGCTCAGTATTTCATCATTAATCTCTCTGGCCAATAGCATTCACTTCAGCATTACTGTAGTGTCATCAGGTTTGCAGTTGTAAGGAATGTAAAGAGGCTGGTGCCCGTGTAACATCTGAATAAAATGTGAGTCTAGCGCAGACTGCAATCCCACCGGGGGCTCTATCTTGGCGATCTTGGCGCTTGGTGTAAGCGCATGGCGTAAAGTCCATTTTGGGCGTGTCCAAGTCCACTTTTGCTATTTTAACGGCGTGTTTTTTGGGCGCTAAGCATAATTAATGAAGCGACTAGGTTCAGCCCATTTGCACCTTGCAGTCTTGGGCGTGACATGCAATAAACCAATCAAAATGTCATATCCCATTCCCTTTAAAAGCCTGCTTTTCCACCTTGGCGGATTGCTTGATGGCGAAACAGACATGCTCGTGCGTGTTTAGTGTGATCAAGGAATAGGCTAAATGGAGTATGATCAATATTATTCGGACTAACCATTAGCCTATGAGTTCCCGGTAATTCCCGACAGGGCTGTTATTTTACAAAATATATGCGGTTAAATTTCGTTAAAAGGACCTGCAACAGCTGAGAATAAGCTATCAATGGCTTCAGTCTCACCTTAGAAAATGCCAAATTAGCCTGCTTGTTCAGTGAATTTCATTTGATTATGCAATGAAAGTGTCAAACATCAATTCCATGAGGCTGTTCTCATGGAGTTCTCGAAGTTCAAGCTTCATCCGAAGTTCAATAGGCTACCTGCATAGTAGGCTAATATTGATTAATAACATAAATACCGTTATTTTGCCTTAATGATGACACTAAATACAATAAAAATGTCAGGTTGGCAACCCATATGTTCACACATATTTCCCCTTGTTTAATAATGTCCTGTTTATGGAAATGTGACCAACCTGTTTTACTCGTAGCGTAATGCTTTAAAACAATCCACTTTCCCAGGAAGACCGTGAAACGTGCGACTTGCAGCAGGGGAAAAAGAGAACATGCAGCGCACATGCAGAGAATGGCATTAAAATAAATTGTGAATTAATTGTGTAACGTGCTGCAAATTTTTTTCGTTTCTAATTACACGCTTAGTTCTCTTTAAAATCGTTTGGTTCAGTTATGGAATAACAGGTGAAATCAGCTGGGTTTTAATAAGCTGACAGTATGGAAACCTGGTCACTGTAATTAAAAAAATATGAAGGACGAAGAATAACTAAGGTTACAATTTAGTTAACATGGTGACATTTATCTCCGTTTTTTAACCATAGGCTATCGAAAAAACCTTATGCACAGCGAATCCACTGTAGCCTAGGCTATTTGAAAAACAATAAATGCAATGTTCACTGGACAAGGTTTTGAACTTTTTTCAGTCAAAAACCATTATATTTACTTACAGGCTGTATTCCTAGATAAACAGAGCTGTATTGTAATGACATCTGAAGCATTTTCAGAACTCAAATGTCCGTCTATTGCTGTGCGCGAGTTTTCCATTGAATGACAATTCACGCATTAGGTGTAAATGACAATTTGCGCATTAGGCTTGATATAGGTGTTATCAGCTCCTTTTTAATGGATAGCCATTGTCCCGTACCATTGCGCATAGCCTACACAATAATAATATTTCACATTGTAATCTTGATATTTTTAGTCATGTTTTGCACGCCCCTGTGTGTAACAGACAGGAGGTTGGACGAGCGTTGTGCACACGCCTATGTAGACGCACTTATATGCGCCATTAAAATAACATGTAAACAACTGCAACATGACTTTAGACCAGGTTTGTGGTGGTTCTAGTGCAAGCGCTTTCTGCTGGCTCAAGATAGCAATACGCCAAAAATAATCCTGGCCACTCCTCATCTTAAGACTACATGGTAGTTAAAAGACGTGAGCGCTAGGCGTTATAATGAACCCAGCGCCGGGTGTAAGATAGCAAAGACACTTGCGTTTGGGTTAGCGCCGCTTTGCGCTGGGTGTAAGATAGGGCCCCAAGAGTCTGATGCAATCTCAGCATGGCTGTGTCCGAATTAGAGCTCTATCTACTGTGCCCTGTCTCCTGCGAAGAGTGCACTGGTACAAGTGCGCTGTTTAATGTGCACTGTATAGCAGGACGCGAAAAATATCCGCTATACTATTTCCAAACCGTACTGTGGAAGTGTCGTAAGCAGGTCATAAAACGTCCCACCAGTGTTGCCATGTCCGCGGTTTTACAGCTAAATTGGGATACTTTTAAAGTGCAGTCACAGGTAAAAATGAAAAGTCGCAAAGCATGCACTTATTTTTATAAGCCTATAAATTGGGCAAGTTTTGAGTCGCCATTTGGCTGGAAAGTCTGACATGATCTGGCAACCCTGTGCCCCACTCTTGCGCTGCCATGTCACATGTTGTTTTTGTTGCATTTGAAGGAAAACGTCAGCGAACCTGCGCCTCATTTTTTTAAAACGAAGCTTCACGTCATATTCATGTGATCAAAATGTTCGTGTACTTCTTGAAAAGTGTGCTTCCGAATGTACTCAGCAAAACCCCGGAAGTAAGTGTGTCATCCGGGTGTTTGAAGTATACTGCAATTTGAAAAAAATTTGGGTACTCTACGACTTTCTCACCCTATCTACTCACCAAGGCTACTCAACAGTGTGGAAGAGTGCTGATTCGGACACGGCCCATGAGTCTAATTATGGTGAGAGTGAGGTCAAAGGTCAGGAGTCAGAGCTGGAGATGAGGTTATTTGTGTTAGAATAAAGGTATGGGTCAAAAATCCAATTGTGAATGGCAATACATAAAAGGGACAGTAAGACACTGTCCAGTAATGATATAAACATGACTGTGTCTGCATTTGAATGCCTGCATGGGTACGTGGGTTTGTGTGTAGCATGTGCATTTGATTGTGTTCTGTGTTACTGTGGATTATATTGTAATATTATACTGGACTTTGATACACTCTCACACACATATACACAAACATTTTCACATGCACATAGACATACACACATAAACACACGCTCTCTCTCATACATACCCTCTAGTGTACTTGAGAAAGAGAATGGTTGCTGTGGGAACAGTGTGAGTTATCACAAGGGCTTATGTGAAGGACAGTGTGGGCGAGAGGGAAAGAGAGAGAGAGAGGGAGGGAGCAAGCGAGCGAGAGAGAGGGCAGGAGAGGGGAGGAGGAGAGGGAGGCAGAGAGCGAGGGAGATGAAGCAGAGGGAGAGAATTAAACAGGAAGAGAGAAAAGAATCAGATGTGGGCAATTATGGCCTGCGAAGGAACGGGGTGTATGAAGAGGGGAAGATACAGGGTGGGTGTACAAAGAGAAGGATGAAGCGAGTGACTGGTGAAAATGTGCGAGTCTGCTTGTGCAGCCTGCTGCCAACGCCGAGCGGAACACCAGCAGGCCTGCTGCAGCCTCACAACTGCGGCTATTTATACCTGAAACACCATGAAACTGAGAGACGCAGGGAAGGAGAGATGATCATAATAATAATAATAACGATAATTACGATAATAAAAGGGAGAGGAGAATCTATGTGACTTTGGGTTAACCAGAGAGGAAAGCAGAGCAAGTGTGAATAAATGTGTCCGTCTAACAAAGCCGTACGATGTAGATGTTAAAGAAGAGGAGCGATATGGTCGGAGGAACACAGAGAGATACAGTCAGCACATGACACTTGCTGTATTTTTCATATAGGCGCATAATGTAATTACCATAGAGGTCTATTATACTAAGGATAGATTCAGGACCCCTCTTAATAACAGTATATTGTGTAGGCACCTGCTCTCAGATCACATCACTCCCCAGAACCGCCTTCTTTTCACACATAATTTCCATTCATACCAACCCATTGCCTTTCCAGCCTCATATTCACAGTGAAATGTAGCCTGTGTATCATAATGAGACCTGCAACATTTTACACTGATATAGTACATCTGATCCTAATTGGACTCATACAGACTCTGTTAGAGCAGAATTAACGCTGCCAGTTTTACTGTGTAGATTGGACATCCATAATGATACATCGTCTGTATGTGCATAATATTATATAGGCTGTTATCAGTGCAAATTAGCATATTAATCATTCAATGAACCCCAGATAGAAGACTGGGCCATTGACAAATAACAATTCTGATTTGATATCTAATGTTACCTAATTAACATATAACATTTCACAATAACATTTGCTATCTAATGTTACCTAATTAACATGTAACATTTCACAATAATTTTCATATTAGATGTACTACTGTCACTGTTAGCGTGCACTGGTGTATGATCCCTGAAGTCATCTCCACACCATCACTAAACAGTTGTGTTGTGATTTAGCTCTAATACAGTCTGACGGTTTACAGTTTCTCCGTGTGGATGCTGACAGATAAAATAATACTTCTTTCTCTTGTCTTTTTTCTTTTTGCCGGTTTTGTTTTTGAGACTCTGTAGGACTGTGATTTTAGGTTCTTGTGTCCATATGAGTTTAAGATAATTGTTATTTTGATGTCGCTCTGGGAGAATTTACTAAGAGGCGATAGAAGCTGCTAATTACTGCATGCTCTTGTGCTCAGGATGGTGGGATATTTATTAAAATTAGCTGTGTAAATGTAGGCGGCAGCAAAAATGTAAGTTTTGCTTGGCACTACTACCTGTGTGCTTTGCGGTGAGGATTGGTGCAGAACGGGTGTCGTGATCTGGGGGTTTAGTGTGTTGGCAAGATCAGTAATTAACAAAATGAACAACGCAAGCACCGGCATTGTCACCAAGCTCTGAAAACAGCAAGAATCCATAAATCTAAAACCAAATTACACTTTGTAAAATTGTTTCAGCTGTCACACATTTGCCTAAAAGCCAGCTTTGCCAATCTCTTCGCTTATATTCATAATTCAGTTGCTGTCTCGTCAGATGGAGTAATAGTGTACAGATCCCAGGCACTTCTCCACAGGGTTGCAAAATTCCGGGAATATTCAAAGGTGGAAACTTTCCATGGGAATTAACGGGAATAAACTGGAAATGTTGCCGTTATTTGTACTAGCTGTATTTACCTTGTCATATGCAGACATAAATATAAACATTTTGTTTTGTCATAAGCAGACATTCATGCAAACATTTGTAAGTAGAACTTTAATGGATTCTTCCATTGAACAAAAAACATGAATGTTGAATAAAATAAATGTATTCCCTAACCCCCCCCCCCCCCCCCCCCCCACCGCTAACAAAAAAAAAATGGATGTAGTCCTTGGGCTCAAATGCAGTAGTGTGGCCTCAATAGAGTACTCAAGTAACTACGTCACACTAGTTTCGGAAGTGACTTCCCTATTCATTTAGACCATAGACATTAACTAAAACGTACTTTTAAACAATTTCTATTGATTATGTCTTACCATCAACATCAATTCCCTGGATTGTTCGATATAACGCCCGTTCGCAAAATATGTCGTTTTTCTGGACCAGCTTCGAGTATATTTTAAGTTTTAGGATTTTTTTGTGAATATACCAGCGCTGCCAATGTTTAAAAACTCGACGTCCCATAATTCCCTCCGGACAGTTCAATGAAGTAAAATCCAGACGAGATGATGATATCTGATTGGTCGAGAACAACCCGTGCATTGCAGTAATGGATATGTAGTCCGTTAAAGTGGACTACAAACCGGACTACATTCATTACTTTAAAAAATAAAAATTGGAACATGTGATGTATGCTCTATATCCTTATACCACACAGGCTAATCAAGGAACGTTTCGGCTCATTCTATAAATCAGATTTCAAAAAATTGTCGATAGTCTCCGAAACCCGTTCTATCTGTCATAGGGAATTTACTTCTGAAACCAAACTCCGCCCACGTCTGACGTATCACTTGAGTACTCTATAGCCTTACTGTACTGTGCAGTGTCGGGTATATAGCTTTGAGATTACGGCCTCTGATAGAGAATGTATAATGTGATATGGCAAACCTGCTCATAGTCCATTCAATAGTACTCAGTTATCAAGAGGCCTGCTCTGCTGACCTGACCGAGGATCTATGTTTCTCTCTGCCCCCTAGTCCACAGGCACAAAGGCAATTAAGTCATGCTGAGGGGCTGGCTTATCTATGATATAAATCATAAAGTGGTCAGGGTGTCTTGTCTCTTTTTGAGGAGAAACACCTGAACACAAAGATATTCACGGAATCCAAGGCCTAGCGTGGCCAGAGAATACCACATGGCCACATGGTCTCCTTTTCCATTTTAAATGTTGAATGCAAATCTGTTACATTCAATTGAAATCATCAATTGAAAGTCTTAAGGTTGATGTAGGTAATGGTTGTTAGGCCTGCCAGTTTGTAATTAACATTTTTGGCCCAACTCCAGGTTCAAGCATAGGCCAGGTGTCATGGTTTTTGACGAGTCCTTCCCTTGCGGTCGTTTTCCTTGGTAGCCACGCGAGGGCGCTGCCCTTTTAGTGGATGTTTGCTCCGCCCCGTCTTGATTGCGGAACTTCTGTTAGCATCCACACCTGTGCGTGGTTACCTGGGAGTTATTTAAGCCCACGTTTCCTTCGTTCTGGGCTTCTATATTATTTTGCGTTATTTGCACTGTTTTGTGTTTGGTATTATTTTGCCCTTTGATTGCTTAGCCAGTATAATTAGGTCTAGGCTTTTTAGGAGGCCTTTTTGCTCCAATGTGTTTTATTGGAGTAATGCGGGACTTGCCTTTGTGTATGTAGCTATTAGGACTCTTCGTCCATGGCTCTTTTCTGTCTCCTCTTCCTGGTCTTTCCTTTCTTGCTTTGCCTAGACCTGTTGCCTTTTCTGTCTCTTCCTCCTCTCTCTGTCTGCTTTCTTCCTTGAAAGCGAAAGGAGTCTTTGTTTTGTTTGTGGGTATATTTATATAATCATTTCTTACTAAGAGACAGGGCGTTTTATCAGACGGAGAGGCAGGGCTTATCTATACTGAGAGGCAGGGCATGTATTTTCTACTAGGCTTGCGTTAGTCATTGAGCTGGTAAATGTCCGGAACAGCTGTTCTGTTCGTCCTTCGGTACATGTCTTCCTAAAGGGAGACTGGGCGATTTTGTTCAGACAGTAGTTCTGTTCGTCCTTCTTTACCTGTCTCCGTACATGGAGACGGGGCAATTTTGTTCGGAACTGTAGTTCTGTTCATCCTTCGGGTACGTCTCTTCTCACAGGGACACTGGGCGTTTTTGTTGACATGTTTGCGTGTGACTGCGAGCCTATGAAAGTAGCCATGGAACGTTAGATCTCTATTCCTTTCGCCTTCTTGTTACCTTTCCCCTTATTGAGATGTAGGGCCATTATTTTTTGCATGTCTTGCGTTTGGCACACTGCTGGTAGAGGTTGACATGGAGACTGCTTCCCTTTAATTCGTGCAGCAAGCAGTACTCTCCCTTTTAGAGTTAGGGAGTTATTTTTTTGCTGGTTGCATTCTTAGCTCTAATTTACATTCCTTAGTTTGTGTTACCTCCGAGGTAGCCTTTTCTCTCATTCCACGTTAGCATCTCGTTCAGTGTTTTTTATACTGTAAGGTATTCAGTGTTTGTTAGCTTGTTGTGTTTACCGAGCTCGAGATTCGTTGCTCTAGTGTGCCGTTCACCCCGGTTAGTGAGATATGGCCATTAGTGTTCGCATGTCTTGCGTGTGGCATACTGCCGGTAGGTTAGGGCACGGAGACTGCTTCCCTTATATTCCTGCAGCAAGCAGTTCGCTCCGTTTAGAGCTAGGGAGATATTTTTCGCTTGTCGCGTTCTCCCTTTTGATTAGCTCTAATTTATGTTCCTTTGTTTGTCTAATTTATGTTCCTTTGTTTGTTACCTACGAGGCAGCTCCTCTCATTTCAGCATTAGCATCTCGTTTGTTCACTGTTTTTATACGTTTGAGTATTCAGTGTTTTTTAGCTCGTCGTGTTTTCCGAGCTCGAGATTCTTTGCTTTCGTGTGACGTCGCCCGGTTATACGGGTCGTTTTTAGTTACGCCCCTTTTTCCTAGTTCCATCATTTCCCTCCAGTCGAGAGTCGGAACCAAGGGGCCAAGACTGGGCTTTCGTTTTGAAGCTCACTTCCTGGTTGGGCTGGGAGAGGCCATTGTGCCGTTGCTCACTAGCGCCACTGCGGTTGGCTCCAGTATAGGTCTTTCCCCATGTAAGTCAATGTCAGCAATGTGGTCAAAATACTCAGTCAATAAATTTTTTGCACAAATTTTTTTTATTGTAATAGGTGCCTTTCCTTCATCTAATGCCTGTGCATGTGCTGATTTTTTTAAATATTGTGTCGTTTGGACAGGGTATTAACATTTGTTCAGGACCAATCAGAGGGACAGGTTGAGTCCTGGGATCACTGGCATAGATTGGTTCTATATGGTTCTCACTGCCCTCACTCAGAGGGGCGGGACCTATTTTTATACAGTCTATGCTTGGGACAGGGAGACACGCTGTATTTTTGAGTGGAAGTCGATGGAGAACATTCCTTAGTAGCCTACCGTGAACAAGCTGTTGTTTTGTAGACGCAGTTCGTAGCATAATAAATTGAGTGCCTTACCCGCTCATCTTCAACATGTTTGTCATCACATATTCATTTTGGTTGGAGCGAGCTATGATGTGTCTTCTACGAAAAAAAATATGTATAATATAATATATATAATATATATAAAATAAGTATCTCAAATCAATTGCTCCATACCTGTATAACCTTATCAATTTAGATATTAATTTAGCTATTCCAACCGCTCCCGTAGCCTACGCAATAGCCCCCTGTTATGTACTCCCCCTGTACTCCCCTGTCATGAACGTTACCATTGCTTAGCTAGCTGGCAAGCTAACGATATCTCACGGTAAGTCGTTTTAACATTTAGCTAGCAAGCTAACGATAGCTTATGGCAAGCCATTTTAATTTAACAGTTATCCTTGCTGTCAAGTAATCCTTGCTGGCTGGCCATATAAGTTCGCTAGCTACCGTGATTGCCTAGCTAACGTTACTAACGTTAGCCAGCTGCTCTAGCTAGAAATCAAACCGGACATTTGTACACCTGGATCATTTTAGGTGCCAAAAATTACGAAAATGTGCGGGGAATAGAGCCAACGTGTTAGCGGTATGTTTGTACTGACTCAATACGGGGATGTTTAAACCCACTAACCTTAATCCCCACTTTATCTGGAAGAGTTTTCAGAACGGGGTTTCATGCTGCGGCAAACCGTGACAGACTGCTCTGCCACAGTCGAGTTAATTAGCGGTTAGCAATGGTGGTAATGCATTGTGTCTAGCTTGGCTACCGAGCTCAGCTGGTATGCTATCTAGCTAATCAAATTAGCTGATGTTAGCTGAATATAAATTGAAGATAACTGAATGAACGTTAATTATGTGACGAATACCACACATTCAATGCGAATAAATGACACAGTAAAATCGAGGATGAAAATTAAATATTATAAAACATTAGCAACTTAAGGAAGTTTACCACAAGTTTATTTTGCAAAATGGTGGGTTTGGTCAGGTCATGGGCTTTATATAGTTCTGTGGCTTTATAGTTCTGTGGCTTCTCCACTCCGAACTGTCAATCATACTGTGCCCGGGCCATATCCGGTTGACCCTGCTCCAAGCCAAGGTCACTTCGGCTCCACGGAGCAGGCGCAGTTTGTACAAACGGCCGGCGAAAAAGACTTCCGAGCTTCAATTCAGTTTTTACGAGGCCGTGGAAAGGCAATGTGTGACGTCACAGTGGCTTGTCCATATTTTTATACAGTCTATGGTCGGAACTAGGTTACTTGCGTTTGCCGTTATATTTCCTTATATACGGGGTCTCTCTGTCTCAGTGGCTTTAATTAAGCTTAATGAATCCCCTTGCTGCATTTGGTCCCTCAAACCTCACACGTCACGCCTCCATTACACCAGGGTGTTACCACTGGTCTTCTCACATGGAGGTAATATTTTGCCCAAATTGAAGATTACACAAACTGCACAGATTTAATGATTGTACTAAAATTATTCAACTTCTGTTGTTAAAAGCAGGAGCAAATGTACCTTTCTGATGAAGTACTCAATAGTTGAGTGAAATCACCTGCTAGAATGCCGATGTTTGGACTTGTTTTAAGAGGTTAAAACCATGAATATTTTAATAATAATTTTATGATGCTTAGCCCTGTTTTGAGCAACCTAAGTGCACATTAATTAATGAGTGAATTTGTCAGCTATTGGATAAGCCGTCCTTGGTCATAAAAGGAGTCTGACCCCCTACCCCCTCCTTCCAAACTTACCTCACATCAGCCAATCAGGGCTCAGGCCCCCTCAATGTGAGAGAAGAAAGGTATTTATGGTGAAGCTGAAGGGGAAACTTAGCTTTTTTTTACTGAGGTCTTTTTATTGTTTTGTTGGCGAACTAAGTTGGGGGCTGTGGAGCGGGAAAGTTCTGTGAGGGGAGCGCTGCAGAATTCCTGGAGTGTACAGACAGAGAAGTTTTTCTTTAGTTTGGTAAACTCGTGACCGCTGAGTTTTATAGCTGGCATTTATTTTATTCATCCTGTGCTGAAATTGGATTATTCTGGCAAGTTCTGATTGATCTCTCTCTTTTCTGGTAATTTCAATTTAACATCTGGTTTTAATGTCTTCCTTTTTGTAAAGTATAAGCAGTGAACCTACGTTCATTAATGAATGTACGATTCCAATTCATTACTCTAATTGACGATCTAAAGACCTAATTTAGACTTTTTTTTTTTACTTGGTTGACTTGGTTGATCCACCAGGTTACTGTTCGACTGACCTATCAACGAATTCAGCGATTTAATTGATGATTGTCATTTTTAATAATAATAATTAAATTAAATTTATTAAATATAATTAAATGTATGGTTGAGTAAGGGGTTTTAGCACATGATACCGCTTGTGTTCAGTATTCAGAGTGAAAATAAACGCATTCAGAAAAATAAACGAATGCGTTTCAGAAAAATAAACGCATTTTCCTTAAACCTCACTTCCCCGACAGCAGGATGCTGGGAATTATTTCTGCATGTGACGGAAGAATGCACAGTGCATGCAGAGGGCCCTGCAGTAGTGTGCAGGATGCTAGGAATTATCTGTGCATGTGATAAAAGAATGCACTGCACATGTAATGGAAGAATGCACAGTGCAGGGTTGAAATTCAACTGAATTCACATTAAATTGGGTTGTTTTAACCAAAGCATGCTGCAAGATATAGAACTGCATTTTATGTGTATTTTCCAACAAAATTTAAGTTCCATATTATAGGCTAACTTTTGGTCAAAATTTCCAGAACTCCCGAGCTTAACTTCCCATGGTAAACTTCCAGAAAGTTTCTGGAAATTTACCGGAAATTTTCCGCCCCTTTGCAACCCTAGTCGCATACCCTGCACATTAATTTATGAATGTTTTTATTTAGTTGTTCTTTGAGTGAGAGGGGAGCAATGGATCATGAAGAGCTGATGGCTCTGAGTTCTTGGGAAATGGGTAACACATAATCTGATTTAGTTCTTGGAAAGTGTTGGGGGATTAGAAGAATTATAACTAGATTAACAATTCCTAAAGAAATTGCAGGTGTAGTTGCTTCACAAATATCAATGGCTGGAAATGGCATAGAAAGATGGTAATATGGTATAGTGTGAGATGGAAAATAAAAGGTGGAAATGGTATGAACTGGTAATGCGGTATAAAGGGATCTAGTGAAGGTGATGTAGCCTATTTTGTGGTAAGTATTCTAAAGATCCTGGAAGTAATGAATTGTGATAAAAGCACAAAAGGTAATGTCAAATCATCTTGGATAGTATTGTTGGGTCATAACCACAGAACTATATATATGAACTAGAAAGGTCACGTGGTTCCATTCAGCCCTATTTAATTTGGTTCTTCCGCAATGGCACCGCCGCAAGATGGCTGCCGTGGCTCGGAAATAGTATTACCGATGAGCTCTGCCATGTATTTCCAATGAAGCGTTGTGAAAGTCAACAGAGTCGCCCCAGCGCAATCTAGGTATCAAAAGTTCACAATATGGTAATCAATAGAAGCAGGCAATCACATTTTACATTTTTCCTGGGTTTTTTCCAAAAATGTTTTAGGCTACACAGAAAAAAGAGGCATGATTTAAAAAAAACTCATCGGTGAGTGTTGAGTAGGCGCACTGAACTCTGATTGGTTAAGAACAAACCGATGAGATCTGGAACATGCTCACGTGGTAATCCTAGTTACGTCACAGTACAATCACGTGAGGAGGCCTATTAGCATTTTTGCCTCAAATGAAATCCCATCTCCACTGAACTATGGTGGTCAGCTCGCAAGGAGCATACAGCGCAGTAGCTGACTGTAGCTGGTTGGCTAACAGCTATCTTGTGCATAATAATGAAATGGTTTTCAAATGTGTAATATTTCTAAGGACAGACTTCACATCTCAAGATGCGTTACATTACTAGTAACCTGCCCCAGTGAACATGTTGAAAAATTGATGAAATGCCGTCTCGTGTCGTGAAAAACCGCCCAGATAGCAAGATAGCTAGAGGATAGCGGGTCAGCGGACGAGTTGGCCAGAGTAGCGTTCGCTGGTCCACCCCCTCCCTGTGATGCGAAAAAAGTCGGTCGGAATCAAACCAACAATGTCGCAAAGAGCACGGGAATACTAGCTAACCCGCACTACAGGCTGCGCCACGGGGAGACACGCCAGGAACGTGTACTCATACTTAAATAAATAAATAAATCAATAAACTATATTTAAAAAAATAGTTCAGTTTATACTTACAAAAAAAATGCTGCTAAAAAAAAGTGAAATAGTTCTTTATGCCACTTGTGCTCACTGGATATCTAAGTTAGCTTACTTGAGTTTTATTAACTAAAATGTGGCCTGTTTAGTCCTAAAGTTGTCATAGCCATAGGCTACGTGTAGCCGAGCTACGGTTTTTATTTTGTTTTTTTAAAGGGTTTCCGCACTGTTATAGTTTTGACATATCATAGCTATGATGCAGCTTTAGCAAAAACTGGTATGCAGCAACAGACTAGCCTTTTTATTTTCATTTGTTTTTTGTTTTTAAAGAGGGCATTTCCCGGTATAATTGCTGACTTGTGGCGAAAGTGCCGCCGTGGTGATAGATCTGTCCGAAATGGTTCCCCCATTGAGTCTGGTTCCTTCCAAGGTTTCTTCCTAGTTACACCAGGGAGTTTTTCCTTGCCACTGTTGCCCTTGGCTTGCTCTTGTGGGGGGTTTAGGCTGGGTTTTGCTGTGAAGTGCCCTATATAAATAAATATTGATTGATTGATTGATAAACAGGTCGTCAGTTTTCACGGTAAGAAGAAATTTTATGACAAAGTTACGTGTGTTTTTACATAACAGCAACGTAGGCTATTACAGCCGCGAGTGCGATAGCGCTGTGGAAACATCAACGTTGCTGGGCAGTGGCAAAATGGAATAAGAGAATCTCTTCAACATTCAACAGAAACCAGTTGTAGAATCGTTACGAGGTAGGATATTTGGTTCCTTAATCTGTTTATCAGAGATTTGTAGAAAAAAATGTTAACGCTACATTGGGTAGGCATAGCCTACGCAAAGGAAAATACACCGAATGTTTATTTGTAACAGTTTCAACTTTTTAATAATAGCCTATAGGCTAGGCTATATCGGAACAAACGTTTTTGTAGTGTGTAGAAACGGTACATTTTATGCATGTTATTGTCTGACTGTGGCAAGATAGTTGTAAACGGGTTTGGGCTATTTTATCATGCAGTGCAACTTGAGAGGTTGATGTATGCACAAGCGGCGACTCTGCAGCAATCCTGCATTGGAATTTTGAGGGTTTAAAGTTGTTTACAATTTCAGAGAAATATGAATAGGCTACTATAATTGCGACATTGACGACTAGGCTAGCACCATAGATAAGGCCAATAACCTGCGTGTTTGTGGCGAATGATGTAGCATTTGTTGTAGTTATAGTCCAATGGCAATGATTATTATTTTTGAAAGCTAAAGTGAGTATGATCATTTTAGTTGCAGACGGAAGTAGGCTACGTCGTTAGCTATGGAATTTCTCGTCGGCATTTTTCCAAGATTGTTGACAGAACGTTAAGTGATTCAAAAATCAGCTCAGTGCTCACACTGAGCATTCTAACCGTGAGCTAGCCTACTGCACGTGCCCATTGACCCCCCCATTCATTTTTTGGCGATAAAAATATGTCAAATATGTCAAAAAGTGTATATGCTATAAAGGTAAAAAGTAATAGCAACCTGGAGGGGGTATAAAGGTATAATATGAGGTAAGAATGGTGTCGATGGTGTGAATGGTCTAGGAGGAGATAGGTTTTGAAAAATCGGCGGAAGAATAATAACGGTAAGTCTGAGCGATAACAATAGGTGTGGTTTTTCAACCACACCTAATTATTATAAAATTAATAAGTGAACATATTCAATTTATTAGTGTAAATGTAGTGAATAATTTATAAGAAATTGTTGCTAAGGATTCTGTGAAATGTAGTAATGTGTAAATGCAGACTGCTGGGAAAGGCTCAAGTGGTATAAATCGTGGTAATGATACAAAAAAACAATATTGCAATCAACCAAAGTGTAAAGTAGTATTATATTTACCAAAAGTATAATTCTGCTAGTACTACATGCTATGCATGTTGGGTTGGCTGTTTCCTAGCCCTCAAAGCAAGGTGATAGATCCAATTTCACTTAATAGAAATAGAGACTTAGGCCGTGAGCGAATACAATCCCTGTTCCCTGCCCCCTGTCCCCTGTCCACTCAGACCCCTGTCTAATATGTGCCCTGTCCCCTCACTTTGCAAGCAGTGTGTGAAAGAAATCCTGAAAACGTCTTTCCAAACTAGTGAGGAAGTAGTTTGTAATATTTATTTTATTTTATTGAGAATATCAATCCGTTTACATATGACAATGGTTACAAAGTGTAGATTATGAATAGAATTAACAAAAATAAAAAGAGAGTAGTTTGTAATATGTCCCGCTATTGGGGTTCATCCTGGTATTTTAAGTGCCTCCATTTGTGAGAAAAAGTCGCCCACTCCAAATCTTTTTGACGAAGTTGACTCAAATATGCGCCCCCAACGGGGTTAAGGGATCGTATTTCGTCACGACCATAGTAAAACATTTTGACAGCAGAGTGGACAGACAGGCAGCTGTTGCTAGAGTATTGGGGCACAAATGTACTTATGAGTTCAACACAGCCATGGGTAATTATGGCTACATATTATGGCTATAAGTGAAGTTTGTCAGCTAGATAGCCAATGGGGTGAGATTTTAGCAAGGCATTGAGTACTACGATTCAGTTACCATTTACACAACTTGTTACGTTAAAATGTGTTTGGTACCTCTACCTTTTTTTTTTCACCAACCTGTAGAATTACAGTACTTTGTTTGCTAAGTACCCAGCCTAATTACTAGGCTACAGATTGCTGGCACAACTGGCCCCAAGTCATAGTGTTGAATAAATCCAGTTTTGAATGGCTTGTAAACCTGCATGTAAGCCTGTATCAATCTTTTCAATCTGGGAGATTCAGGTGTGAATTGAAAGCACATTTTGAATCTTCCAGATTGAAAAGTATCTTGAAGAATATTATTTAATCTGATATTACCACAATTTCTGCAGTTACACACCCATATGAGTGTGATTTTGAGGTCCCTAAATGAGTGTGGTTTTCAGGTCCACATATGCATGTGGTTTTGATTTCCCTAAATGAGTGTGATTTTGGAGTCCCTATACAAGTGTGATTTTGTTGTTTCTGTGTCAGTGTGATTTTTAAGTCATGGTTATTTTGATGTGCCTATTTGAGCGTGACTTTGAGGCTCCTGTAAGTGTGATTTTGAGGGCATGTGTGTTTGTGTGAATTATTTGGATATCCAATTAGGTGTCTCTCTCTCTAAAAAATGAATGATATCAGTTATTTACCGCTGTTTTGGTAAAAAACGAAACGACACCCGGTTCTATCAAACTTCCAAAAGGTCACCTAATGGACAGACACTCTCGTGACCTCTAACACGATAGCATTTGGCCCTTCAGCACTTACACAATTCTCACAGAAAACATTGCATTCTAACCATCCGTGAACACCATGCAGGTTCACGTGCTCGTCCACAGCCACACCTGCAGTCTGCCCTCCAATGAGCCTAACCTGGAGCCCACTCCCCTAGCCCACACCCGCACGCACCCTCTTTTCAACTTCTCTCCATCCTTCCTCTCAATTTCTCTCTCTCTCTCTGCATTGCCCTCTTCCTCTCCTTTCTAATTCACCATTTGCTTTTTTCTTTATGAACCCTGTGGTCTCTCTCTTCCACCCGTTCCTCTCCCCCCTTTCTTTTCCTCCCATTTTTCTGCACTGTGTAGTTCTAACTGAGGTGGTGATGAGTGCAGTCTTCTTTCTCTCTCCCTTTCTGTAACTCTCGTCCTTCTATCTCGCTCTCCCTTTCTTTCCTTCTGTCTGTCTCTCTAATATTAGTGTAAAGTGGAGTAGTGGTTTCCCTCTTCAGCTTGTTGTGTGTTGTTGTGGAAACTCCGCGTCCGTCCTCAGCGGCGGCAGTGCTTCGCCAGGTGAAACTCATCATCGTTTGATTGCGCTTCTCTCGCACCCCTGACAACAGAGCGCTTTTGACAAAAGTGATAATTGACAATGATTAACGAAGTGCGACATGCAGGAGGATTCGTACAGAGAGCACTAAATGCTTGTAAAAAATGTACTAATTCAAATAAATATTTAATACGGGAGCAATCATTGTTCAATCATCTTGGCTCCTTTACATTCCTCCAGCTTTCTTTCAGCTTTTCAACGCTATGTAGTATTTATCTTCATATAAGAAACAAAGGTACAGAACTGACTTAAGAAATAGTGTATCCCAAGGGGCAGCATAATTTCTTGTGTAAATTTGGTATTTGTAAATGCGAATACTCTCACGCCCATGCACACACACACACACACACACACACACACACACACACACACACCCACTCCTATTGAGATTTTTAGAAATGATTCAGACTTTATGATGTTCTCATATTTGTCCTTTGACTTCAAGATACTACATAACTGATTTACAACATGTAAGACCTACAGACTGAGATCCTGCGAGAACCACAGACCCCCATTTATTTCTCTCTTGTATGGAATCAGAAGTTGTACGCTGCGCTATCTTGTGCAGGGAGCACTACAGCCGAAATGCGTCCATTCATTTTGCACACATGCCAGTGGCCCTGTGACTGCAGGCAACACAGCATGCTATAGAAGCACTAGTGCCAATTGGATGCCAATTATCGCTCACTGAGGATAACTGGTCAACTGTAGGTTCCCGGCGAGTTGCCAGGGGGCACTACCAGTTGCCCAAAAAACGCTGGCCCACTGCAGACACCTGGTCATGGCTGTATGATATCATTGGACATTGTATTCAACAGCCCTGACTGGAACTGATTGTGTCTTAAGCTGTTGGGCTCTGCCTGCTCTAATGGCAGGTGATTATACTGACTAAACCACTAATTAAAAATAAAAAAAACATATATTTAGGGCTTTTTCAGCTTTATTGGCCAGCACAGTGTAGAGAGACTGGAAGAATGGGGAGGGAGAGAGAGGGGGAGACACGCGAGCCGCCGACGTTGCGGCTCAAAAACGAGCATGTGGATAGCGCTCTACAGGCTACGCCACCAAGACACATTGAAACCTTGTTAATCTGCACATGCACATTGTATAACCGTGGACAATCAGAAACACTTTAGATCAACAGGCTAGCAGGTTGTTTGTGGTTTTCATTACTGTTTTGTGTCTACCACAGAAGACGTTTTCAGTTCTTATAACACCATTTTATGAAACTGCCAGAGGAAATTATAAATACCTTTGACCTCGGCATTTCATTTCTAGATGGTGCATTTGCTACTGTTAAGCTGCCCTCACTGTCATACAGCTTCTGTATTAAGATAATTGTTGAGTGGGATCCTGTGCAAAGCTAGGGGCCAGTAGTGTAGAGTTGGTTAACTGCACTCACAGCATGTAGGAAGAGCTCCCTCTTCTGTTTTATTTGAGGTACTGATGTGCTGCAGCCAGCTGTACTGCATCTAATCTGTGTGATTTAATGAGGGTGTTTACTGTGAGGAGCAGAGAATGCTTCAGTAAGAAAGTAGTAAGCAGGGCTGGTGTGCTGCACTGTAGTTTCCTCTATGTCCTGCAGAGGTCACTGTTTCTCGTTGAATTCCTTTTGACCTGCTTTGCTTTTAGTTGTAATGATCCATGCTGCTGCAGGTGCATGTCTATTTGTGCGTGGCTGTCTTTGTCTTCTGCTCTTTTTTTGTTTCTTTCTTGACTTTATTTTTTCTCTCTCTATGTCTATCTCTTTCTCTGACTCTTTCCCTATCCCCTATTCCCTATCCCCCACTCGTTCCCCCTCCCTCTTTCTTTCTATACCCCCTTTCTTTCTTTACCCTCTCTTTCTTTCTATACCCCCTTTCTTTCTTTACCCTCTCTTTCTTTCTATACCCCCTTTCTTTCTTTACCCTCTCTTTATTTCTTCCCCTTCTCTTTCTCCCAACTCTTCCCTCTTTCTCTCTCTACTCCCTCTCTCCCTCTCTCTGTGTCAGGTCACCTCCTAATTGCACTTCTACTACTCGTATCAATCCTACTACCACAACTACTACTGCTACTGCTACTTCCTCCTTCCACCCCAGTCTGACAGCTAACAGCCACTCGACTCACCATCAGTACTGCTGCCCCGCCCGGCTCCTCCTGCCCCTCCCACCTGGGGCCCTGCCCCCTACCAGGCCCTCGGAGCAGGCAAGGTAAGGGCCAGAGTCCTCCACCAGTCCCACAATCCTCCACTCTCTCCACTCACCCCCATTATTCTCACCCAGCTCCCTCTGCCTGCATGACTCTTACTCTGAGAGGGCGGAGTCAGGGCCGGACACTCCCCCACTTCCTGCCTCCGCTTTACGCAAGCAGTTTGTTCCAATTACGCAAACTGCATATTTACACATTCATGGCTGCCATGTGGATCAGAGCAATGCTTTCATTTGATAATCCCCAAAACCCGCCACACCCCTCCTGTCGCCCCCAACCACTTCCCCCCACCAGCATTCAAAAGCTTGTCACACTGTGATCAGACACACAAAGGGTTGCAGCCAGGGTCACACGCTGTACCTGACCTGGGATTAGTCACTCACTGCACCTGAGCTGGGATTAGTTGTTCACTTTACCGGATTGTTTGGGATTAGTCGTCCCTTGTGCCTTATTTCGCAGTAGTCCATCACTGTATTTGGCCCGGGATGAGTCACTCACCATAACTGATTTGGGATCACTCAGTAACTGCACCAGGATTGACCTGAGCCATGCAGTATGACCTCCATTTTGTTATCAGCCTTGTGTTTGTGATGGAGGGCTGAGGTGAAAGCACTGAGTGAGGCTTGTTAATGACGAGCAGGGAAGCACAGTTTGAGCAGTTTGTTAGTGTGACGCAGTGGCACTCTGCAGCATGCTCGAGGCGGTGTGTGGGTGACAGTATCTGTGACTCTAATCCCAAGTGTTCCTTTATCCTGAGCGTATTGCAGAAAGCGCTTCCAAAATTAGCCTGTGAAAGCACACGTTTTCACACCCCTCTTCAAATATAGACCACCGTCACCCCCACCCTAACCCCCACCCGCAACCTGACACATTCTCACTTACTGTGACAGACTGACTCACTCACACCCCCTCCACACATGCGCCCATATGTGGCATTTTCAGCTCAAACGCCCTACCTCTCTCCCCCAATCTCTCATTTCCTGCATGAGTTAAACTCTGCCATTATCTTTTCTTCTCTCCAGTGCTCTCCAGTCTCTCTCCTTCTTTCTCGCTCACTGTCTCTTTCTCTCCCTCTCGCTCTATCTCTCTATTTTTCTCTGTTTTGAACAGAGGACATTTTAATTTTGCTGGCTGTGAATAACACTAGGGCCGACTGCTTACCTAAAGACACTGGCTCATTAGCTGGTTTCATCAAGCAGGGTACTTGGGATAAAGGGTTCTACTGTTAAAGAGAGACAGCCATGCTTTAACATGCAGCTTTCCATTTTCACTTGATAACATACTGATACATAATATACAAAAGACTGCTTTCAGAGCTAAAAACATTACATGGCAACATGATTTATTATTTTAGAATGGCTTAACCTTCAGGGGCTGTTGGGCAGAATTGCATTGGCATAAATTTTGAGGATCAAAATGAGAGATTTTCTTTTAAAAGGTTCTTTTTGATAGGTGCCATTTTCTGAGATGAACAGGACTGTGTACTCCAAGCCTGACACCTGGTGGACAGCTACTGTAATAGTATGGGGGTATTGTTGTCTCAGAAATATACAAATAAATAGGATGAACCTTCCACAAATAAATGTAATGGATTCACAAATAAATGCAGCTGATTCACAAATATGTTTTTGCACTCACAAGCAAATGTCTCTGAAGTAATGACTATGCACGTATGCAACACGTGGCGTGTGTGGAATCGCTTGCATTTTTTTTGCGGATTTTTGAGACAGTCCTCACAGCAAGATGTGTGAAGAAATCCTCAAATATGTGTTTTTTAAATTGAGTCTACTCCAGTCAATCAGATTTTAAGGCATCCTTTCGTTAACGCCCGCATTACTCTGACGAATTACAGCAGGTTTCAAGCCAGGTTCTGTGAACCTCTCTAGCCAAATGTACTTTCCTTCCCTCAGTGACTTCTGGAAGGCAGCCACCACCTCCAAATGCATTGAAGTTATGTGGAAAAATACATGCCATTCTGAAACACACACCATCTGCACACAAGTACTGCTATTTAACTGAACAAAACAAAGACCCACCGTGGCACAAGAGCAATCCTTGGAGGCGGCAGCTGTCTTCCAGTAGTCACTGAGGGAAGGAAAGCATCTTGGGCACCTCTGTAGCGAGCATAGTTTCGTAGTCAGCAGTAGCTAGCTAACGTTATTGTGTGTCGTGCTGTGGTTCAAACTGTCCATCGTTACCTGCAGCACTATAACGACAGTAGCCCCATCAATATTTATGTTTTAAAACAAGTAATTGTGCAGGGCCTACAGCCATCTTCCTGATCGAGCAGCTATCTTGTCACTCGCTACAGTCTGGCTGTGTCCGAATCAACACCCTTCATTAATATTGGGTATGCTCACTGGATGAGAACAATGAGAATGAGAAAGTAGGCGAAATGTTCTGTAAATGCAGTGTACTTAAAATCCCTGAATAATATACTTATTTACGGGTTTTCGCTGATAATAGTATGGAGGATATATTTTGCATACTGCATGTCACTAAACAGCATGCAGTAAGCAGTATACAGTATGCTAGTACACAGGATGCAGTAGATAAGGCTCTGCGACTTGCTACAGAAGTTCACAGAACCCTGGCATGAAATCTGCTGTGATTCGTCAGAGTAATGTGGCCGTTAGCCAAAGGATGTCTTCTGATTGGCTAGAGTAGAGGTTTTTTTTTTTAAAAACACATATTTGTAGATTTCTTAGCACATCTTGCTGTGAGGATTGGCTCAAAAATACGCAAATAAATGCAAGCGATTCCACACATGCCAAGCGTAGCGTAAGTGCACAGTCATTAGTTTGGGAAACATTTGTTTGTGAGTGCAAAACATATTTGTGAACTAGTTACATTTATTTGTGAATCTGTTGCATGTAGCTGTTTGTATATTTTTGAGACAATAATACCCCCATATAATAGCGTCGTTGTAAAAATAAATAGCGTTAAATTCTGACAATTGACAAGCCAAACCCACAAAGGTATGTAGTGTGGTCTATAAAATTCCAAACTGACCACCGTGCCAAGTGAAGCAAACATGAATTAAAAGCAACTATTGTAAGTGTCCTGGAAACATTACTCTAAAATGTACTCAGCCACTGAACTCAAAGCCAGCTTATTTCATTTAAGCAAAATAAAAAACACTCAAACTCAAAAAAGCCAAATCATAGACGCATATTTTGGCATTCAAGCCATTGTCATTGACTCTGATGCTGGCTCGACACAGACGATGCCTTTCAGTGGGATCTTGGAGTACAAAAAAGTAACGCCAGGCAAACCTCTGCCCATCTGTTATAAAGAGAAATAAAGTGGTGCTCAACAGCCAGGGTAATCGTATATGAAAACGAGTCGTTACCAAGCTGACTTCAAATTAGACTAAGCCAAAGAAAGAGAACAGCTGAGTGGGTTACTCTATAATTACATTGAAGTTACCTGGGTAAGGATTCTGTTTTAACAAGACCATGTTTAAGTTCAAAGAGTATGTCATATCATCACTACCACTAAGAAGGAGAACATAATGCATGTCCTTCTCACAGATTCATGGTAGAAACTCAAGAATACCATCACATATTGAGCATACAGAGAAACTGATCATAGTTTGAAAGAAGTTAATTCACTTTGAAGTACCTTCATATCAGAAAAGACCAAATGATTAATACAGGGAAGGAGGGAGGGAGAGAAATCTTTCGCTTTGCTCTTCTCCATCTTCACCGTCTTTCCCGCTCTCTTTTTCTGTTCTCTATTTCTCGCTCTATATTCCTGTCTTACGCTCTTCGTCTCTCCGTCTGTCCGTCCATGTCTGTGTTGCTCTTAGAGAAGAGGAAGAAGATGACATCACCCATCAGTTCTGTTGTCCTGCCTCCGAGTGCAGTAGCCCCTCCTCTAGGTAACCTGCAGATCAGGTGGCCCTTCCCCCCACCTCAGCCTGCACCTGGAGTGGACAATGTTGGCTACAGACAGCCTGGATCAATCAGTATCACTGGGAAAGATCCAAAACTGACCCTTCCTCTGTAACTGCATGTTAAATACAACCTCATCGTCTGTTTCACATGGACCATGCAAACTATTTCAAATGGGTTTCAAAAAATCTGTACCTTTGAACATTGAAAGCAATTGGAACCGTCGACAGCACCGCGGCAAAAGAAGACAAGTATGGAGAGAGAAATAGAGAAGCAGAGTAGAAGGAAAAAAAAGAAAAAAACCTCTTTCATTCTTCTTAGTTTCCCTCTATTCCTGTTTGCCCTGCTGTCAGTTTTTTCTCCTGTGTACGCTGTCCTCTTCACTGTGACTCACAGTGTACTCTGACTTGCACTGTACTTACTTATAACTGTGCTATGACTCTTGCAGCCTCTCTGTACCATGACTAGCACAACATACTCTGACTAACACTGTACTCCCACATTATACTGACTCATACAATACTGTGACTCCCACACTATGCTCAGACTCACACTGAACTCTGACTCACTATAATGAGATTCACAGTATGCTCTATATTCTGACTCACAGTATACACTGACTGACAACATATTCTGACTCCCACGCTATATTCTGACTCCCACTATACACTGACTCACAGTGTGCACTGATTACTATACTTTGACTCACAGTGTACTCACAGAAGTTCTGTCTAGTGAACACAACAGGTGCATTCCTTTGATCCTGCTGAAGCATATTCTCACTGCCTCCCTTTTCATTAAGTATGAATTATTGATGTGGCCCTGTGAACAAAGAGGCAATATAGGGAAACATTTTACTTTCCAGGATATTTGTTGTTTATCGTACATGCACACGATCAAATGTGTTTACAAAAACAAAATGTTTCTGTCACTGTATTATATGAAGGAAAAGTACAATTGTAACATATTATGATAAGGATTCGGTCATTTAAGGATTGTAATACTTATTACAATTTTAACTATTTATTTTGTCCCCTTGATAAGTGGTCAACAAGATTTGATTTGGCAGAACCATAGGGAGGAGAGGGTTATCACCATGGGACATTTCTGGAAATGGGTGTCAGCTAAAAGCCAAGAGTAGATGGTGCCTTAGTGACAGAGATGGAAATCCAGGGGACATAAAGTAAAAGTCCTACCATGTGCTTCTTCCACCTATAGACGCAGCCAGCTGATTTCACTAATTCTACCTCCTCGCTGAAGAAGTATGTTAATTAGCAAATCCAGGTGATTGGAGCAAAATACTGGGGAGGCCTTTTACTTTATGTCCACTGGATTTCCACCTCTGCTTAGTGAACACATTACCTGGAGAAAATTATTTTGTGAGCCTCACAGGCACAGTGGCATTTGGTCAATAACAAGGCCAGACTGTGTGGTAGTCTGAGCTGATTGGTTGGTGATCTGGCCTTATTGGTTGATTGGGTTGCAGTAAGGTTCAGTGGCTTTTTAAAGGTACATGTCCAGGTCCCTGGGGGCCCACTGTTATTTCCTTTAGCAATGAAGTGAACCAGACTGGCTTGGAAATCGTACATCATACAATACATTATAGCTGTTTAAAAGGAGACTATATAATGCAGCTGTCTAAATAGACACTATGCAATACAGCTGGTTAAACTGAGATGATACAATATAACATTTTAAACTGAGACTATACAATACAGCTGTTTAAATAGAGACTATGCAATACAGCTGCTTAAATTAAGACTATACAATAGAGCTTTTTAAATGGAGGCTATAAAATGGAGGCTATAAAATAGAGCTGTTTAAATTTAAACTATACAATGCAGCTGTTTCAATGGTGACTATATAGTACATCTGTTTAAATAGAGACTATCCAATACAGCTGTTTAAATTGCAACTATACAAGACGGCTGAATTGGGACATCTCCAATAGGGAAGCATACAAACCATGTGATCAGTGTGCCTATCCCTTGGTAGGGTGCAGTGAGCCAATAATCTAAGGAATTTAAGGTATTTTCACCCTCTTACACACATGTACTTACACCTAAACTCAAATTTTGACTTTTGTACAATGTGATGAAGGGTACGTGACCGATAAAAATGGAAAATGATGACGACGATGATTAAAATGTTTGTAGAATGGCTCATTCTAATGATTGCAGTGGCGAAACAAATGATTGTAATCAAAATGACATGGACAAAGTGAGCGAATGCATGATGGAGTTAACCTATTACTGATCGAAATATAAATGTTATAATGACCTTGTGTTATAACTTGCATTATGGAAAACCAATGTGTCTGTGTGAATGATTGCGCTGCATGGCTGATGTTTCTGGAGGGAAGGATGAAAATATTGAGATTTACAGAAAATATTCTAATATTCTATAGCTTTTTACTGCACTCTCCTGCTTCTGCTTTCTTCATATTTCCCTTCTTATTCCTGTTTTAAATTACTTAACTATATTTATTTCATACGTAGGACCTCAGACTGTAAAACAAAAGAAAAGGCCCTTGATTTGGCTGTAACCGAATACTGTACATTCTTCTTCTTCTTCTTTGTAACTTTTATCCACAATTTTTAGTTTTTCTCCCAATTTGGAATTCCCAGTGGCATTCATAAGCCCGTCCCAGCTCTGAAATGCCTCCTTTCAGTTCAGGAGAGTGCAGAGCAGCACACGCTCTACTCCGAAACACGTGCGGAGAGCAACAGCTTCTTTGACTCTACGGTCCGCCAGCTGAGCTGCTCCCTCACTGTGTCAGCAGCTGAGGCAGGGATACTGCAGGTGCCCCATCGGCCAGAAGACTGTCCTGAAACGTGAGGGTGTTGTACAGGCTCAGTCTTGTACAGGGACAACACAGCCAACCAGAGCCCTCCCTCCCGGCGGTTAATTATGCGCCACCCTGCGAGTCTCCTGGCCGCGGTCGGTGCTGGCATGGTCAGGACTCCATGCCGGACAGTAGGGCGCATTGCCACGCCGACAACCAGTGTTTTAGCGGGAGGAGCCCCCTGACAACCCCCCCCCCCCCCCCCCCTCCAGAAATCCATACCTGCGCAAACAAACGTTCTCTGCGTGGCTCTGTGCTTGCCTGACGCTCAGTCTCTGAGAGGCCACTGCGGAGTCCCGCCTTCCTGGGAAGCTCTGGATACGGGCCCGTCTGATCCGCCGGATCACTGGAAATCCAGCCTGCATCCCAGCGTTCCCGCTGAGGATCTACTGAGCCTGAGAGACGGAAGTGCTGCATGGTTCAGGGTGAAGACGTCTGAGATGCTGATGTACCGTCTCTCTGTGTCACCTGTCCCACCTAAGAGTGCTGGTCCTCTGGGGAGATAGAAAGATTCATGGGGTAATGTCAAATATATTGAGAAATATAAAATAAATACAGATATGATTTATCAATTGATACTAATAATGTTGATGAGGAATACAAAGACATAACTAATAAACTGATGATTCTGATAATGTGGAGACTGTTGATTTATTAAGTGGCTATAAGGCAACACAGACCCTATATAGCCCTTATATAACCCAAAATCTTTCTCTACAAAGTACCTAATACATCTGTAAATGTACCTACACATACCTCACACACTACTTCTACATATACCTTATGTAATTCCTCTGCTAATATGTTACATCCCTCTACATATACCTTACACACCTCTTGTATGTAATCTGACCATAATCAAGAGTCGTTGGCTATAGTAGTTCAGCGCTATAAGAATTAATTTGGCCTGAGGCTTCCAGTACTGAGGCATTGTGGGAATTATTTTGGGCTAAGGTGTATAGTAGTAAGGCATTATGGGAATGCATTCGGACTGAGGTGTATTGTAGGGAGGCATTGTGGGAATTTGTTTGGGCTCAGGGATATAGCACTGAGGCATTGTGGAAATTAATTGGGCTGAGGGGTATAGTGGTGAGGCATTGTAGGTATTCCTTTGGGTTGAGGGGTATAGCAGAGTGCCCCTGTGGGAATGCATGATGGATGGATGATGGATAAAGAGGCATCACAGAGGCGTGTGTTTGGGTTGAGCAGTATGAATCTGTCCTCTCTGGCATTGTCACTTTGAAGCCCGGATACAAGGAAATGCAGCAGTTTGCCACAACAGAGCTTAAACTGCAAATATGTCAATAGTAAATCAATAATCTGTACATTTTAAACCTGTTTATTTCCTTCAGGTTACTGATTCTGCTTTTATAAACCTCAATTTTATAGCGACCTCTGTGTAATCTATTGCATTCCTATGTATGTGTGTGTGTGTGTGTGTGCTGGATGATGAATCCTTCTGTCTCTCTCTAAACCCAGAGAGACAGTGGGAAACCTCGGTTGCCACAGCAACACGGCTCTTGACTTCGGCAACCAACTCCCCTCCCACATTGGTCTCTCGGCAACCGTCACTAAGCAACCCTCTCCACCCTCGCACTCCCTTTCTGTGCATCTGTCTGTTCTCTAAAGTGTGAGCGTGATGGGGGGAGGAGAAAGAGGAGGTGGGGACAGAAGGAAAACGGGGAGGGAAGGAGAGGAGATGTACAATGGGGTGGTGTGCTGGACGGACCCGGGGGGTCCATTTTAGAAAGGGCTGAATAAACAGGAGAAGAAGAGAAATGGGGTTCTCTCTGTTATTAATTGGCTGTGCTTTCTTTAGCTCTCTCCCTACCACTGAACGATTAATTTAGCGTTACTGGAATTATAAGCATAAATTTGTGTTACCAAAGGGTGCACGCTGTGAATAAATTAAGTAAGGCAAAAAAACAACTGCTCCTAATAATCGGCAATTATGCATGATCATACCAGGTCATTAAGAAATAAATGTACGACATAAAACATTTAAAAGCTGTGACTTGCGTGCCTGTGTTGGCCAATCCGTGGAAGATGTGCTCACAGAGCCTGCATTTTCTCCAAGGTCAATGCGCGAGGTATTCTGCCGTGGTGTTGTCCCTTTTGCACTGTACCTTACAGAGGTTTGCTCTGGGATTATGCGTGGGTCCGCACATCTGGTGTCGCTTCATTCCTTTTTGTGCTGAGATTTGCTCGACTCGGAGCGCATGTGCTCGGATGGTACAGCGCGGTGCTCGGATGGTACAGCGCAGTTCGGGTGTGTTAGGGCCCAGGCTGAGGGGGGGGGGGGGGGGGGGGGGGGGGTTCAACTCCATTTTGGGGAAATGTGAAAAACAGCAGCCTCCTCTCATGTCAGCGCAGGGCCCTGCAATGCAGAGAGGAGTGCTGTGCATCATCAAGACGCCATCACAGTGCACTTAGAGACGGCTTTACACACGCTTCCTGGTGACTAATCATCTGGGGGTTTTCAGCGGGAAACGGTTGCATCATTTGCTCCATTTACTCTAATGAAAAGCTCTGTCTGGTGACCTTACGGCGTTAACTGGAAGGGGGTCTCATTTAGGGCTATAGCAAGTGGTTTGGAATACTGAATTTATAGGAAGTGGTTTGAAATACTGAGTTTATAGGAAGTGGGGTGAAATTTGAGGCTTACAGGATGTGGTTTTGGAATATGCTGCTGCAATAGGATGACTGAAAATGTAATATAGCAGAAGACCTCATAAGTATGAATTTTAAAAGATTTATGCTTGAGGAGATGCAGTATACAGATACAGTATGTGTGTAATGTCTCCTGCTTTTATGTTATTACATTTTCTAAACCTGGAAAAACAACATCTGTTATAGAACAACCATGACGCCAAATTGTTGCCATAAGGAGCGTGTGGACACCATAGTTATTTCCAAACTTGCCAAGCTTTGTAAATTTTCCATAATCCATGTGGAATATATAGCAGATTTTTCCAAAGGCATGGAAAGCGACAAAGGCAATAGCAGCTGTAAAAACCTGAAGGTCAATTGCAAGACAGTTGACAGTGAGGATATACTGTATAGCTACCCAGTGGCTACTTGATAAATGCAATTGCTGCAGTCTCTAAATCTCTGGCTGCCACCTAGAGGAAACTAATATACTATAGGTTTATGTTTGGAGATAATTGCTATGATTCAATGAACATTTGTTCTTAAATATTGACTGGCATTAAAGCAATAATTATTTTTTCCCTTCATTAACACGTTTTGTTTAGTGATATCTAAAACTGACCCACCAAACTGCGTTTGTGAAGAAAGGCGTAAAGCAGTGTTTACTCGTAAGTCAAAGTTAAGAACAAACGTTGATAGAATTCAGGCCAATGTGCTGTACATATGTGAGTAAATAGTTTTTAATGCTGATATTGCAGTGCTCCAATCAGCCTAAATCTGAGGACACTTGAGGGATCACAGTCATTCTCTTAAATTAGCACATTTCGTAGCCTGCACCTTTGTGGAATGCTAATTCAAAGGCGTTGAAATACCACATAATGAGTCATCACCCTGGTAGCAAACAATTCTTGGATAACTGTTTCTTAATGTTAATTAAATTAATATTTGACATTAATATTTGGTAATGATATAATTCATCTTGCTTCACTATATTTGTTTGTTACATGTTTGTTAAGTATCTGACAGGATCCAAATGTTTATCTCTGCATTATTGATCTATTTTAGATTAAATATATATTCTATAAGAGGAGTAAGGGGTCGTAATAAGGGGGAAGTGAGGGATATTAAGCCTTAGAAAACTGTGAAAGTAGATGAGTGAGAGGGGAAAAGGGTCCAGATGATGGATAGAGTGAGGGATGGAGGGTTTATATTGAGCTGATTAATTATACAGGGCTCTCTGAAGGCACATGCTGAGGAAGAGAGCGAGAGGGAGGGAGGGAGGGACAAAGAGAGGGAGGGAGAGAGATAGCGTTTTGGCATGAACCACATCTCTGAGTTTGTGTGTGTGTGTGTGTGTGTGTGTGTGTGTACTTGCGTGTGCGCGGGTGGTTACTTGCTAGATGTGGGATCCAGAATCTTGACTTGTAATCCATGCCACAGTGACGTTATCACATCAACAAAAGTACTATCACACTAATCCCAGCAGTACTCCAAACACTGATGCCAATGCTGTTTTAACACACTGATCCATAGTACTAGTCTAACGCAGTGATTCCGGGACTGCTGTGACACACTGGGTCACACGTTATGCACTTCTGCACAGCTGTGCAATCAGTTCCTCCTTGCATTCTGCAGTCGTACCCAGGACAAGTTTGCACAGTCCTGCATGATCTTGTACTGTCATATCCCAGCAAGCAAACACCTGTTGGACCACAGCTGGCTTTTGCTAATCAGCACTCCAGCAGTTCATTAGTGGAAGGACCTTTCACCTTCAACTATTTTACATTCTTTTAACAGTCAATCCTCATTCTGGATTGCTTTGCCTCAGCTGTTCTCTATGGGTCTGCCAGAGGTGCCAAGTTGTAAAATGCCGCTGGACCAACAGCTGTGCAGATGGTGGGTCACTAGTAGGCAGCCAGTGGACACTGCGTGTCTGGGTATCTGTGTGAGCACAGTGGGAATGTAGAACAAACGTTGGCCGGACAATGTACAGCTCTGACTTGTGGCCTTGGTGCGGAAAACACATCCATTAAGTTACCCCTGTTCTAAAGCCATAGCTAGAGGTGCCAAAGGTGTCAAAATCTGAAAACTCCATGACCTTTCAAAGTTCTCTTTTGGAACTTACCACCAGAGGGAGCTCACTGCAGATAACGTAGAAGAATTAGTCAGTGTATCGGAGGCTATGGTTCTACCCCTTTATGTTGCTATGTTACCTTTCAGGCAAAGTTGTTTGTCACTGTATATAAAATGTATGCTCTAGTGAATCTGACTTCTGAAACGCTACTGCCTACATTTTTATTGCTCAGCAGGTGGCTTGCTATTACAAATGGCTGGACCGTTGGTGTGAGTCAACAAATGTGGAATGGTGAATGAGGTTAGCCTGTTGCGATGATTTATTTTTTTGTGAATAGAATGGGAGCATAGTGCCCTAACTGAAACTCTAACATCTAAGAAATAACAATCAAATTTAATATTATGTTTACTGAATTATATTTATTTCACCTGAAGAGCCTGACATTAGTGGGGACCAATGCTCTCTGTGTTGTATCATGTAAGTTATTTTAGAGAAATTCCCCAGGGTTCAGTTTAGTATTATGGCAGATAAAATTAAAAGTAGCAAAGTTTAATTTAGACTATCATTTCTTAGATACCCAGTGTTGTTCATGTCCCAACATGAACATTTTGAATATCCCTCCTTATTGTTCTCCTCCTCAGCTGGCCGACTTGGAGATGCCATGGAAACGGTTTGTTGAGGGGGAGAGGAGGCAGATCAGGACACTGATGTTCCATTACATCATTATCTCCCTTTTCTGAACCTCTCTGTTTTGGGCCTGCTGCAGATTGAGGTGTCAGTGATATCACACTGTGGTTTTTCATTGGTAGACTGAAGCAGCAGTGATCCTACAGTGTGGTTTTTCATTGGTGGACTGAAGCAGCAGTAATCCTACGGTGTAGTTTATATAATTGTCCTGGGTGTTTTAAGTTTGTGTGTTTAAGTTTGTTTTTAATGGTGATATGAAATAGTATATTTCCAGCAGTCTGCACATACACACACACATACACACACACACACACACACACACACACACGTGCATTGTGCACACGCATACACACGCGTGTGTAAAACACACACTTTTTCTTGCTGAACATGAATGTGACTTTTTAAAATTTTACAATGTGCAATATTACAAACATAAGTTTGCACTGTCTGAATCCGTCTGGCTATAACGTGGCACCTCATCAGAAATTTGACCATTAAGCTTTTGTCCCATGGTGATCTAGGGTCATCTGTGGTCACCTATGGTCAACATAAAATTAATCTGAAGTTTCTTCAGGCACCACATTACTCCCTGATTTGGACATTTAGCTGTGTGCACATGTGAGGGCATACATGTGAATGTCTGTGTATATGTCAGTTTTAGTATGTGTGTATGTGTGTATAGATGTGCGTATGTGTGCAATATATTTTTGTTTGTGTGTGCATATGCATATACAGTGCCCCCCACTATTATTGGCACCCCTGGTAAAGATGAGTAAAAAGGGTTATAAAAAATGAATCGTTTGGTGAATTAGCTTAATCTTACACTGAAAAAATGAGAAAAGTCCAACCTTTAATTGAAGTAAATTTATTACGAGAAAAAAAATCCCTCATCAAGAAATAATTATATTTAACAAAACCATGTGTGCCACAATTATTGGCAGCCCTGCATTTATATATAGAATAAAGTAATCATTTTTAATATTTGGTCGCATATCTTTTGCATGCCATGACTTCCTGATGTCTGTGACCCAACAACAGCAAAAGACTCTTGATATCTTATTTTCAGGTACTCTTACAAGCAATACCATAATGTCTCTGCATTTGAATGGATCTTTATGGGAATTGGGGGGTGGGACTAGATTTAGCTGTAAATTATTCTGGAACAGTATGGAACACATGGTTGGTAAAATGGCTGTAAATCATCAAGGGTCTGAGGTATCAAACGAGCCTCAAACCATCACTCTGCTGCCAGATATGGATTAGATATGGATGGATCACTTTAAGGGTTGTTTCTCCTGACAAATTTTCCTATTGAACTCTATGGAAAAATAAGTCAGGAGAAGAAACCCTTCAAGTTATCCATCCATATCTACTGTATTTCTGGCAGAAGAGTGATGGTTTAAGGCTTGTTTGATACGTCAGACCCTTGTTGACTTACAGCCATTTAGCCAACCATGTGTTACATACTGTTCCAGTGTAATTTACAGCTAAATCTAGTCCCACCCCCCAATTGCAATAGAGATCCATTCAAATGCAGAGACGATATAGTATCGCTTGTAAGAGTACCCGAAAATAAGATATCAAGAGTCTTTTGATATTGTTGGGTCACAGACACCAGGAAGTCATGGCATGCAAAGGATATGCGACCAAATATAAAAAATGATTACTTCATTCTATATGTAAATGCGGGGTGCTAATAATTGTGGCACACGTGGTTTTGTTAAAAATAATTATTTCTTGATGAGGGATTTTTTTTTTTCTCATAATAAATTTACTTCAATTAAAGGTTGGATCTTTCTCATTTTTTCAGTGTGAGATTAAGCTAATTCACCAAACGGTGAATTTTTTATAACCCTTTTTAATGCATGGCATTTTTATAGCGCCTTTCTAGATACTCAAAGTGCTTTACAATGATGAGGGGGAAACTCGCCTCTACCACCACCAATGTGTAGCACCCACCTGGGTGATGCAACGGCAGCCATTTTGCGCCAGTATGCTCACCACATATCAGCTGAGGTGGAGAGGGAGAGAATAATTTTTTTTTAGCCAATTAAACTGGGGGATGATTAGGTGGCAGATTGAATGAGCCTGGGTTGGGAGTTTAGCCAGGACACCAGGGAAACCCCTACTCTTTACGATAAGTGTCATGGTATCTTTAATGACCACAGTGAGTCAGGACCTCGGTTTAACGTCTCATCCGAAAGACAGCATCTCCTACAGCACAGTGTCCCCATCACTGCACTGGGGCATTGGGGTTTATTTGACCAGAGGGAAGACTGCCCCCTACTGGCCCACCAACACCACTTCCAGCAGCAACTTAGTTTTCCCCAGAGGTCTCCCATCCAAGTACTAACCAAGCCCACAACCTGCTTAGCTTCAGCCATTCAGCAGGCGCAGATTGCATAGTGGTATGGCTGCTGGCTTTTTACTCATCTTTACCCGGGGTGCCAATAATAGTGGAGGGCACTGTATATGCACAAAGGTGTGTGCATGCATGTCAGTAGACCTAGAAAGGTCTGCAGTCTTTTCAAACCAAAGTGTTTAATTTGTGCCTGAGCAAGATGGAGTTCCGCTGCCTCACCTGGAATTTTGGTTGTCTGCCCTGTCGGACATCCGAAATCAGGACCATCTCTTCATCACGATGCGAATATAATAATAGCCTATGTCACTTTTTTTTATTTTTTTTTATTCATCCTACTTACATTAATCGCATCTTTGGGCACATTTATTCCTTTACGCAATTCACACCTCGTAATTTGCGAATTGTATTGTGCTATTTGTTGCAGTGGTTTGAAGAGTGATTAATAAGTGTCATGTGTATGACGTCACACTGCCATGCACATAACCAACTTTTTTCCTCAAGCAAGCGGGTTTAAGTGCCTTCTGTTCTGTATAGTTAGAATAAAAGTGTGCCACTCGCTTGTAGGAAAATATATGCTACTTTCTTTTCTCAAAAGTAAACTGAACATTTTATCACTTATTAAATGTAATACTAAGCATACCATTAAGCTTTTATTTGTAATTAAACGAACATTTTAGACTATTTTATTGCTTCTTATTACTTTTTGTTGGCCAAGTATCGTAACTATCGTAAGCTATACAATATGTGACGCAATAATTTTTTATCATTATTCAAGGGAATAACATTGCATTCCCCTTTGGAAAAACAACTGTCACAATTGTGTTATTTAACTTTTTTAACCAGCTGTATCGCAGGTATGTGGGTCTGAAATAACGGGGATGCAGGAACGGGAAGGGGGTGCAAGCTGAGTAACCTATGTTAGAGTAGGCTAGGCAGGAGGAAGGGGTTAATTGGAACAAGCTCTTGTTGTGTTGTTGCCGTGACTGCTGTGTCACGCTGTCTCGCGCAGCCCCTGGCGTGCTGTAGATCCACGGCGCAGAGGGAAAGATCGCCGAGAAAGAGAGAACGAGAGAGAAGGAGAGAGGTGTTCGGAGATGAGAGGCGCACAGAGCGCGATGTGTCTACTCTCTCTAATAATGGCTATACCTGGAATTACTAATCATGCGGATTAAAATGAAAGCGTTGCACACACGCCCCCCTAGAAGCTGTCGCTGTTCAACCCGAAATCAATGAGTAAACGGAGGAACGGTTACGGTTACGTGCTCGTACGTGGGTCGCCAACAATGTGGTGCATTAACTGCGCGTCTGACAGGACTCCAGCGATTCTGCACAACAAGCTTGTGTACTGGTAAGGGATATTGTTGTGCTCGTTTCCATACTAGTCAGCAACTGTACAAGTAGTCCGCACGCACGCTGAATGCCGAATCTATTTGATTTTAACACCGTATCCTGTGCGCCTTGCTTTCTAGTTGCTATCGAACATATTGCTTTATTGGCATCGCTGTCGTCTTAAATTATTTACGAATGTATTATTAATGCGTTTATTTATTAATTGCTGTTCATGCTTATTTATCTGTGCTCCTAGTAGCTTCAAGATTTTACAGTGTGAGAGAGCGCAATGCAACTGAATTACAAATAAACTACTATGTGACAGCGAGCTCCATGAAATAGTAATGTATATCATAGCTGTTACAGTAATGATGAGCGCATTGCTGAAGACATTAGTGCGTCTGTAGTGCGCCTGCTGACAACACACTTGCCGTGGTCAGAAATCACTTCAGTGGTGTGTGTCGTGTATAGCCATGATGTAGCCTACTGTTCCTGGCAATAATCATATTACATATTTGTGGTCTTTTCGAAATGTTTTCGAGATCAAAGCCTCTCTTCCTTTCTGTAAATGTGCACACTGAATATGAGGAAATAAACTGAAGCACTTTGACGCAGACGCCATAGCGTGGGATCGTCATCATAACTCACTGTGATTCAATCCTGTAACGATCAGATTATAAAGGCATCACAATTTTGTATATCAGTGTTTAACTTTTATTAAAATTATGATTAGATCTATTACTATGTGTCAGTTTAGTTTTCTTATTGTTTAGCCTAAAATAGAAGCACTAACATTGTACACAATGTGTGAAAGCATGGGTGCCATGATTTGGCCTTATAGTGTTTATAACAAATTATTTTTGTGATTTATGAATGGGATTATAATGTGGCATTCTACATTGTTAAATCTCCTATTTTCTACCTGATTGTTGAATGTTTCTGTAGTAGATTTCGACTGTAGTGGCCACTGTATGGGGTTGTCAATGGTGTCCCTACAGGACCTGTAGCTCCATGTGGGGAAGTGTTTACTGTGAAAGGGATATTATTATATAATATACTTTGGCCCTGTGTCGCATTATACAAAAGAAGCACCCTTCTTTCCACTGTGTGAGCGCTTGTTTGTTTTCTAAATCGAATGCTTCACCTGGGTGAGTTGGTTCTAGTTTGGATCTAGTTTTGTATCACACTGTGCTGGTTTATTGTAGTTTAACATAGGCTAGCGCTCCAAGGCAATTAACATCACAAATTTCAGGCCTTTATGGTCCTTGGTAGCCTCAGTGGCCCCAGTAGATTGTCATTATTTGAAATACAATTTAAAGTGACGGACAAGGAAAATCTGTAATATGCTTATGACCACGTTATTTATGGCTATTAAGGTATGTATTGAGCACCAATAAAGCGCGAGGAATAAATTCCACTGCAATCTCGTTAAATTTCAGTCTATCTATATCTCTTTATTCCTGTATGCTGAAAAAAAGGGTGGAGTCGAAAATGGGTCCATGGTGACGTAGACGTGAAACCCCAACCAATACATACTTTGATCTCATTACATAACTCCTCCCATAGTTTGAGGCGAATAAAACAGTCCTGTCCCACTAAGAAATCTTGTTTGAGTCTGAGCGAAACGCTCGTTTTGTTTGCCCTTGATAATTATAGTTGTCCGCGTTATCAGCATTTGGATTTGGAATTGTTAGCTAAAGTATTTATTTTTTCCCTCTCTCCTTATCCCTATACTAATTTTATCCCTCTCCCAATCTATTTCACCTTTTTATACATCCCTCCGTGGTGCTAGCTAGTAACATTAGCTTGCTCCTTGCACAGTTCATCATCATGGAAACGAGTCGTTTTTACTTGGTGCACTGCTCATTCATCAGATAATATATCGAAAAGAAGATTTTGCCAAATAAACCATGCCTTGGAAATGGTTTTGTCGTATTGTTCAGTGGCTGGTTACAGTAACAAAAATAACTACGAGAACCATTATCCACCGAAGTACTTAGTTGCCATGCGCGTAATTGTAGTTTGATTAGCAACCAAAATGAATGAGTGGGCCTTTAAATACATTTTTTAAAAACTCAATAAAACCTACCATTGTGTAATGATTTGTGTGGAACATGCATTTAGTGAAACGTTGAAGACGCTGGTGCTAAAAGTACTGAAGTCACAAAATGTCTATTTTGAGAAAATCAAATCCGAAAATATCAGTGATCCATAAAATGAGCCATTAAAAATGTTGCTGCTTTTATGCATTGCTTAGGCACCTTTTCTGTTAACAATATTTATAGGGTGGACTTAGCTAAACAAATACAATATGTTTCTATGCTCAACTTGAATTGTCTAAAAATGTGACTTCAGTACTTTTAGCACCAGGGTCTTCAATTTAGCTTGCTTTAAACAGACTAATGTTAGATCAAACGATTGCAATACTCTGCTTAGCGTTTACGTTAACTTAACTTTGATTACGAGCTTGTGTGTGATATTTATCTCCTGATAGAAGCTGCACTGTATTTTATTTTGAATTGATTGCATTAATGCCTCGTCGGGTTCAAATCACAGAAGTTGAACTGTATAAGAACAGTTCTGTGATTCATGCAGGGCTGGATCCTGGATGACGTCGATGGCAATCGGTTTGAGGGCGTGGCTTTAGACCACTCCCCTACAATCCCTTACAGTCCTTTCAAGAGTTTATTCGCTGACTTTGAGATGTATATTAATATACCTATTGAAAAGATATTTGGTGGGTGTGTAGTGGATACATCCCTCTGTGATATGTTGTGGTTTTTTGAAGTTTTTAAAATCCCTTGTTCATCACTTTAATATTCCTGTTTTATTGTGTTTTCTCCATTAAGTTTGTTTGAAAAGCAGTGTGATCTGAAAGTCCTGTGATAATTTGACCGTGTCGGGTTCTACTAAAATGGATCTGTGTCCATGGTGGAGTGCACTGGCAACATGCTGCTGTTTTGTTACGGGATATTTTGTTTGCAGTGTGGATACCACACTTGAGCAGAAAAACTGGGCCTCAGTAAACCTTGTTCATTCATCTGTCAAATTTTGTAATGCTGACGGTTGTTTTTTTATGTTGTTTCTTACTTTGTTTTTTTTGTTTTTTTTGGGGGGGGGGGGTACACTATGTGATTAGAAGACCATCAGATAATGTAATTACAGGGACCAGTGTCATTCCCGTCTTGTTGGTAAATTGAAACTACAGAAAATGTTTGTTGGGAAGCTGCAATTTGCTTAAGGAAAGTTATTATCCCCCCTGAGCAGTACTTGTATAAGAAGCATTGACTGTACTGTAGTTGTAATAGTTGCATCCTCTTCAAGCTTTTCTGTTGCACGTCCCAAACAAGGATGTCCTAATGTGTTTCATTTTTCAATTGGGATTAGAGCAAACTCTCGATTTCAATCTAATTTTAGATCAAAAGATTGCACAGCAGCACTAATGAAAATGGTCGAGCATATGACATCCTCAGAGATCAGGCAGGTTTACAGGCAGCATTTTTATTGAGCTGATGAAAGCATATGTCCATGTGGATAACTGCTGTTGGAGAGATTGGAATGAATCACTGTTCCTAAAACTCTGAACTGGTTTCTGCCTGTGGGATGAAAAAGTATGTTATGACCAGTCTGTACATTTAAAAAGTTTATCTGGGGGTACCATAGAGAGCTCAGTTCTGGGACCTTTGCTGATTTGTTTTTTTATAACTTTCTAAATGATTTAGTGAATTTGTGTAAAAATACATTGACACACATACGGATTTATACACATACAGTTAGTGAACAAACAACTGTAATTGTACTGCCACTTAATAGGGTATTGGGCCACCAAATGTGGCCAGAACAGTCTGTGTAAAGTGTGTCATAGAGTCTACCATTGTCTGGAATTCTGCTTGTATTTCTGCTAATATTTTGGGTTCCATAGCCCAGATGTTGCAGGGTGCGTATAGAGGCCTATGTCATTAGCTGACGTAGATGGCTTCTTCCCACCAGGGATAGGGTGGGGTTAAATGTACCAGGGATCCTTAGGGGTACTGCTACATTAGCTCTTCCCAAAAGAGGGCACACAGAGACACACCTCTCCTCCAAGCAGTACATGTCGCACCGTGCGCACTGATTTGCAGGCAGGTGCATGCGGGGGTATGTGTGCCTCAGCTGCAGTGCTCCTGGTGTGGGCGTGTATCTGCTCACCTCTACTTCAAGAGGTACAACACAAGAGGTACAATTGGTGATTCCAAATCTGAAAAAAAGGGAGGGATTTTGATTTGAAAAGGAAAGGTCAGTTGTAATCTTGGGTTATGGTCCAGGTCTAATTTTTCTGTATTTTATACAAGGGGAATATTAGTAAATCAACTACAGTCTGTGACCGTGGGGATGAAATTTACCTAATGTTTAAATAAAGTTTAAATAAATGCATTTTTTTGTTTCAAAAATCGCAAATGCGGCATGACTTCCAGCACTCCTTCTGTGTCCCCTTCTTCCTGCCAAATGTGTCATCTTCATCACGTACTGATTGGCTGTGTTAAACAGGGCTCAATCTAATCTTTCACAGATTTCTCAAGACACTCTTATTATAAAGCCATTACTAACCAACCGAAAGCAGGGAAACAATAGCAAAGGCAAATGAGCTGTATATTATATCAATATAGCCTGAGGTGGGGCCATTACTTTAGGAGTACTGGATCAAAATGTGTGCCTGTGTGCGTGAGTGTGTGTATGTGTGAGTGAGTGAGTGTTTGGGTGTACAGTGTGCTTGGGTGTGTGTATATTTGGGTGTATGCTCGGGTGTGTATATATTTGGGGGTACAGTGTTCTTGGGTGTAATGTGTGTACGTATTTCTCTCTCTCTCTTTTTTTGTTTGTCCTTTCCTCATTTCTGTTGCTTAAACTCAGTAGAACCCATTGCTACGTATAAACAGATTAATGGAGAGAGGAGGAGAGTCAAAAGGATTCAAAAATTAAAATGAAATGGAGAGAGAGAAAGAGAGACTAATCTTTGCAGAAAAAAGACCACCTGTATGTGACACTGTGATATTTATAGATTAGCCTGTTTAAGCCTACAGAGTATTAGTTCACCAGCAGTATGTTTTATAAACGGTTTTATTCAATGATCTGATTACTGAATTAACTTGTGAGCTTGTAGATGTGATACTGCAGTTGAATTGTGTGCCAGCATTTTTAATGCTTCAGGCTCACAGCAGGACCACACACATTTAATGACACTGGACACAAACTGGATGATATTCATTGCTAACTGATTCATTGATTTATGGAATATGTTCCTGATGAAGTGAATTATTACACACTATTCCTTGACTTTTTAGTTGGGGGAAATGCCTGGATGTCTGGATGACCTTTGTGTGACCTCTACTTCAAGTTTGTTTTTATTGAGGTTTGGGCCAGTGATGTGTGAGGTCAGTGCTGTGTAACTTCACGGATGTGATTCGTTAATAAACCAGTGGTCAGCTATACTATTCATGATTAATCACTTCTCAAATAGGCAGAATTCCATTTTCAAGTAACGATTCAAACATTATTCTCTGGCAGTGCTCTGGTAAATGATGTCCACACCAGCCAGACTTGTTGGGTTAATAATTGACCTGCCATCCCAGTTGTTTTGCCTGAAAAGAAGGTAAGATTAGTTAGCAAGTTAAGAAATAAGAATATCTGCTCACCATTTAATCAGTTGAGACCACTCTGTCTGAATCACTGTGTGAACTTTGTCCATGGTCATACCAACCAAACAATGTCAAAACAACACAACACTTCTCAATTTTTTGTTTAATACAAACATACCCGAAAGGAATGTAAAACTTAATTAGCAGCATGATCGTAATCTACCTAAGTGTGTTGACTGTTATGTGCAACTGACACACCATTTCCATTTAAGCTTTTTACTTGTTTCTCTATAAAAGTAAAGGCGGTATAACTGAAGTAATAACATTAATTGGGCATTTCTGGATAAATTTTTGAAAACAAATTGTAAACCAGGCCAGACTTGATAGATTATTCTTTTACCATATCCTGTCAGCAGACAGGCTTGACATATCAATTCAAAATGACAATTTTCAAACAAGGGCTTTGCAGTGCATTCAAACCAGGTATTCAATGACTACTGCAAACCTGTGACTTGAAAACATCTTTGGAAAAAAAAACACATTAACAAAGCAGAATGTTATTACCATCCAGTGGTGCTAGCTGGGGGTTTGAGGTTTGGATCAGCGCTGTGTGTGGGGACGTGGAAGCCTTTCCACTGTCACGCAAAACCAGTGTAAAATTAAACGTGTACAATTAAACTAACTGTTGTTTCATGAATGTTTGCTGGAGTAGAGACGCTGGGAGATGGTAAGGGAAGCCGATGGGTGTTTATTGCTGCGTTGTAATGCAGTGTTATTCATCCTGTATGATGCCGTGTGATGATGTTATTACTCCAGTATAAGGCAGTGTGATGGTCGTATCACTGCTGTATGAGGCAGTGTAAGGGTGTTATTACTGCTGTATGAAGCAGTGTGAGGCTGTTATTCATGCTGTATCACAGAGCAGCGTAGAGTAAAATCACAGAGCAGCGTAGAGCGAAATCACACAGCAGCGTCAAGTGAAATCATCAAGCAGTGTGGAGTAAAATCCCAGAGCAGTGTAGAGTTAAATCACAGAGCAGCATAGAGTAAAATCACCGAGCAGCGTAGAGTAAAATCACAGAGCAGCGTAGAGTGAAATCACACAGCAGCGTCAAGTGAAATCATCAACCAGTGTGGAGTAAAATCCCAGAGCAGTGTAGAGTAAAATCACAGAGCAGTGTAGAGTGAAATCACACAGCAGCGTCGAGTGAAATCACAGAGCAGTGTAGAGTGAAATCACAGAGCAGTGTAGAGTGAAATCATAGAGCAGTGTAGAGTGACATCACAGAGCAGCATAGAGTGAAATCACAGCGCAGCATAAAGTCAAATCACAGAGCAGTGTAGAGTGAAATCACAGAGCAGTGTAGAGTGAAATCATAGAGCAGTGTAGAGTGACATCACAGAGCAGCATAGAGTGAAATCACAGCGCAGCATAAAGTCAAATCACAGAGCAGCATGGTGTCAAATCACAGAGCAGCTGAGAGTGCAGTGTGCCCAGGGCTCGGCTGTAGCAACCTGCCGTTGGTGTCGGTAGTTTGTGATTCTATGTTGTGAATGGATATATTTGGATTACAGTCTGCTTTATAGATTCTTCTTAAAAGGCAGAGTCTTAAAGAGAAGTGTGTAAGCACGGTGACTGTGTATTACCATAGTAACGCCGTCATGCTGCAGTTAATTGACACTGCACTATAGGATATGAGCTGAGCTCAGGCTGACTAAGAGAATGTTGCCAGAGAGAGAGAGGGGGGGGGGGGGCAAGGAGATGGAGAGAGAGATAGACAGTGAGAGAGAGGGCTCCGTTTAGCTCAAACACAGAGCCCCAGTGTGCTGTGTCCCAGCTGGCCACTTTGGAATAACTGAACAGGGGACAACATGATTCACCTTAAACAGCTACAGAGGCAGGAGGGGTGTGCCTGCCTATGTGTCTGGGTGTTTGTCAGGTGTACATGTGTACATACAGTATGTCTGAATGTGCATGTGTCTGTGCATAGTGTGTTTGTGTGTGTGTGTGAGAGAGAGAGGGAGAGAGAGAGTGTATATGAGAGTGTGTATTTGTTTAAGGTGTGTGTATGTATGTGAGAGTTTGCTTATGTATGTGTTTATATGAGGTGTAGCTGCATGTGTGTGTGGGTTTGTATTAGAATGTGTGTGTTTAATGGAACGTGAGGGGATCGAGCTGGAGGTGTCAGAGCTCCTGCTGATTCCAGTGATGACTCATAATCATGTGACTCAGAGCAGAAAGCTGTCACCCGCCATGGTGTCTGGCTGCAGTGTACTTCGGCCCTCCCCCTCTACCCCACCCCCTTTACCGCAGCCAAGGCTCGGTCTCACCTACAACTACAGCCACAGTTATATTCGTAATACAGCCATAACCATAATGGTAATGATGTCATATCACATGATTCAATTTCTTGAATGCAAAAATTGGACGTGATCACAAGACAATGTGCCTGATATTGTGCAGATCTGCTTCTTACAAAATGGCCTCCCACTCCTCTCACACACATGCTGCTAATTTCGTGTACAATTAGCTTTAGCCAGTGATCACAGCCTGTGACACAAAGACAATTAGCAGTTTAAGGTGGACCTGATAATAGGATCACAAAAATAATTGGTTGAAAACTGAAGACACATAATTGTGTCCCTTAACACATTCAAAGTAGTTCTAAAGTATTAAAAGCATTTCACAGTGAAGATGAGGCCTTCATCTGGACTTCTCAATCTGTGACTCACTGTACACTGACTCTGTGTGACCCCTCTCTCTCCTCCCCACAGTGCGGATGCCGAAGCCAGCAGTTTTTCGGACAGCCCCTGCAGTCAGGCACCCTACCTCCGAAGTGCAGACCCCCACCGGGATGGCGGTGGCCCTCCAGGGTCCCGCGGCCCCGCCATGGCCCCGCCCAGCCCGGCCAGCCTGGCGTGGGCCCAGCGCACGCGGAACCAGCCAGCCAGCCTGGCACTGCGCAAACAGGAGGAGGAGGAGAACAAGCGCTGCAAGGCCCTTTCAGACAGCTATGAGCTCTCTACCGACCTGCAGGATAAGAAGGTAATATCGCCACGCATTCATCTCACCCAGCAGTCAGATTCAAAATCAGCTCTCAGAGATGTCAATCAGCAGGTGGTAATGGTGTCTTTACAGGAGAGGTGACCACCCTTCATTAAAAAAAAACGGAGCAGGAAGTGGAATCTGTCCTTCACGTGTAACCCCTCCCCACTCCCTTCCCTTTCTGTCCAGGATTTTTATTTTTTATTTTTTAAATTACTGCCCAGGGCTGTATATATTCAATCCCCTCACCATTCAGGAATGTCCTACTGTCTGCAACCACAGCTGCGTTCCATGCGTGAAAAACCCTGCCAATTTGGGAGAGCTGGGACACCCACGGCTCTCCTCTGAAACGTGCCTTCCTATAACTCCTTTTTTTTCTGAGGCTGTGAAACCATAGCATGGTGCTTTAACCAAATGAGCCGTCCAGCAACCCCTGTCCATCATACGTAACTACTCCCCCTTTGCTACCTGCCCATCACATGTAACTCCTCCCCCTCCATGTGCGACAGGTGGAGATGCTGGAGAGGAAGTACGGGGGCTACTTCCTGAGCCGCCGGGCGGCGCGCACCATCCAGACGGCCTTCCGCCAGTACCGCATGAACAAGAATTTTGAGCGTCTGCGCAGCTCGGCGTCCGAGAGCCGCATGACGCGCCGCATCATCTTGTCCAACATGCGCCTGCAGCACTCCATCGACGACCAGCAGCCGCACCCGCCGCTGCACTACGCGCACGCCCAAAGCAGCACCCAAGAGCTGGAGCCTGCCTCCCCTCCCAACACGCAGAGTGATCCCTCAGAACACTACCCCCACATGGAGGACTCCTTCTCTAAACAGGTGACGGTCTGAGAATAGAAACTGTAGGAGCGGTCAATATGTGGCCTGCACCGTTTTACCTGCATTTGTGCATGTAGGACAATGCGTGGTCACTGTATGGTTTGCAGGAGCAAAATATGGTCAACTTGTGTTCTGCACAGTTGTAGCAATGTGCGTACATGTTGGTTGATGTGCTGGCTACACAATTGTACCTGTGTGTGATCTCAGGTGAAGTCCTTGGCCGACTCCATGGACGAGTCACTCACCTGCGTGGCAACCCAGGACTCCCAGGAGGGAGGAGGGGATGCAGGGGCCCTTAGCGGGGTCGAGAGCGACGATTTCGGGGAGTGCGTGTGGAGCAACAGCAGCAACCCCTCGTCCCGCAGAGGAGGCGGGGACCGGGAGAGAGGCGGGGGGCGGGGCCTGGGTGCGCACGGGGACAGCACCGCCACCTCCTACAGTGACGTCACGCTCTACATGGACGACGGCCTGCCGTGCTCCCCGCTCTCCCTGGACCGCGCCCCCAGCAGCACCGACACCGAGTACTGGGGCCTGGGGGGCGTCGGGGGGCGCGAGGACAGCCGCGACACCGAGGGAGGGGGTAGCAGCAACAGCCGGCGCAGCACCCCTTGCACAGAATGCCGGGACTACCGGCTGAGGGGGGCCCACCTGCCCCTGCTCACCATCGAACCCCCCAGCGACAGCTCGGTAGACATGAGCGACCGCTCGGACCGCGGCTCCCTCAGCAGGCCCCTGGGCTACGAGCAGGAAGGAGGGGGCGGGTCGCCCCAGACCACCATCAAACACACACCCCCCACGGCCCAGGGCCAGACGCGCCCCATTGGGCGGCCTCTCCCCTCGTCTATCCCCGCCCACATCCCCCACCACGTCCACCACCACCACCACCACCACCCTCTGCATCACCACCAGTACCCCGACACGCCCTCCTCGTCCTCCTCCCCCCACCCGCAGCCGCCGCCCACCCCCCTCTCCTCCTCGTCCTCCGCCCCCCCGGCTCCCAGCAGCCTGGAGCAGCCCTGCTGCTCGGACGGGGACAACGACTCGCTCAACTCCACCACCAACTCCAACGACACCATCAACTGCAGCTCCTCCTCCCGGGACAGCCTGCGGGAGCCCCTCCCTGCCCTGGGCAAGCAGACCTATCAGAGAGAGAGCCGGCACAGCTGGGACTCTCCTGCCTTCAATAACGACGTTGTCCAGAGGAGGCAGTATCGCATCGGCCTCAATCTCTTCAACAAGTGAGAGAACAGGGCGGGGCGGGGTGGGGCAGGGACGGGGTAGGGAGCAGTAAAATTGAGCAGGCCTGCTGCGTGAAATTATCTACCCAGTTGCTGGACAGTGACAAACATTCTGTCTCTATTCAGTTCAGTTTGCTTTGTTGCATCTGTCAATACAAATATTGATTTTGCGATGTCATTGCCACAATCTCTGTGTTCGTTTGTAAAAATGGTAAAAAAAAGTTCTCTGAATGTCTCTCTTACAATCTCTCTCTCACAATCACCTTGTAGGAAGCCAGAGAAGGGGATTCAGTACCTCATTGAGCGGGGCTTCGTCTCGGACACACCCGTAGGCGTGGCTCGGTTCATGCTGGAGAGGAAGGGGTTAAGCAGGATGATGATCGGAGAGTTCCTGGGCTGCCGACAGAAACAGTTCAACAAAGACGTGCTGGAGTGAGTGAGAGAGAGTGGGAGATGGAGAGAAGGAGGAGCAGTGAGAGGCAGCAGGAGCGTATGGTGGTAAAATCAGATCAGATACGGCTCTTTGTCTGTCTCTCTCTCTCTCCCTCCCTTTGCCCTCCCTCCTTCTCCTCCATCTCTCGTTTATGTAGCGGAATGAAAGAGAGTACAATATTTTCAGGAATTGAAAGAGATTTTATCTTTTTCTCTCTTTTAATAAGATGTATTTTCACAAGAGGGAAGTTGTGTACCTGAGAAATGTGAAGAAATCTTTTTGAAATCACATTTTGTTGCTGTCATATGATTTTTTTCCCTCTTGGGACTTGACTACCCTCCAAAATGTAATGTTTTTTTCCCTTTCTCTGCCCTGCTCCCCTTCCCCCCCTTCACCTTCCCTCCCTCCTCCCTCTATCTCTCAGCTGTGTACTGGATGAGATGGACTTCTCAGGGATGGATCTGGACGATGCGCTGAGGAAGTTTCAGGCTCAGATTAAAGTCCAAGGAGAGGCTCAGAAAGTGGAGAGACTTGTAGAGGCTTTCAGGTGTGTGTGTGTGTGTGTGTGTGTGTGTGTCTGTGTGTGTGTGTGTGTGTTTGTGTATATACGCATATGAATGTACAGTGCGATAGCTTTTATGAAAAGAACTCACAGAAAGACAATGTTAATCAAAATGCAAGCAGTTTCCCATTTTACAACTGTTTCATTCATAAATATTTTATATGTAAAGGTACACAGTAAATACACACATGTATACATAAACACGTATCATATTATTTCATATTGTATATAGACATATTATTTTCCCTGTGCTTTGGCCAGTGTGTCCTTAACCGAATATTCATGTCACAGTGAGCCCTGTGGAGTTTGCTCAGCTTTCTCTCTCTAAATGGCAGAAATAAGATGACATAGGAAGAATGTTTCCCTGAGATACTATTTCAATATAGCAGCAAAATCAAATCAAATATTAAAAAATAAGGTAAATATGTAATCTTTTACATTTTAAGACCTGAATATGCCAGCATAAACAAAACAGATTTTTTCCCCCTCATCATACCTGTCAGTGACCATGTGGAGGTTTGACAAATATGAGGCACTCTTCCAAATTCAGTCCAATCCTCTCTCTCTCTCTCCCTGTCTCCAGTCAGAGGTACTGTGTGTGCAACCCAGTGCTGGTCAGACAGTTCCAGAACCCAGACACCATCTTCATCCTGGCCTTCGCCATCATCCTTCTCAACACGGACATGTACAGCCCCAATGTGAAAGCTGAGAGGAAGATGAAGATCGAAGACTTCATCAAGAACCTGAGAGGTACAGCGCACAGTGTGCACAGTGTGTTCCTCTGGCTGTCTCACCACCTCTCCCTCATTCTTCTGTCCTTCGTGGATGACCTTATCTCCGTTCTTCCAAAGTACTGCTGAGCATTCTACCCTGGTCATCTTATCTCCCACAGATACATCTCTCTTCTCGCCTCTTCCTTCCTCCTTCGTCTCTCACCCACTTTCTTTTTGTCTCTTCTTTTGTTCACTCGTTTCTCTGTGCGTGCCCGTGTTCTTCCTGCAGGAGTAGATAACGGTCAGGACATCCCGCGGGAGCTGTTGGTTGGTATTTACCAGCGCATTCAGAAGTGGGAGCTGAGGACCAATGATGACCATGTGTCCCAGGTGCAGGCGGTAGAGAGGGTCATCGTGGGAAAGAAACCAGTGAGTGCGCTCTTCGGCATCCTCACAGAAAATCACACAGATACGGAATCATTCATGAAACACTGACCACTCTGTGACCTGTCACTGACCTCACTATGACCACACTGCAGTGTATAATCAAAATGATAAAATTTCCCCTTGTTGACAAGTTTTAATTTTAATAATGGAAATGATGAGACAAAAAAAACTAAACAAAAAAATTAACTGCAAGTAACAAATTTTTCATCTGATGGAAATATGACATGAAATTAGCCTTCTGAAAGAGTAGTCTCAATTGGCTGACTAAAATGTATTTTTTTATCTTTGATCCTTTATTGATTGTTATTTAACAGAAAGGGGTATTTTCATCATCATTTTCTATGATGAACACCCCCTCACTGTGACCTCCCTGTGACCTTGACATCTGTGTAGGTGCTGTCTCTGCCACACCGCAGGTTGGTGTGCTGCTGTCAGTTGTATGAGGTGCCTGACCCCAGCCGACCCCAGAGGAGCGGCGTACACCAGAGAGAGGTGTTCCTTTTCAACGACCTGCTGGTGGTAAGACTGCAGCACTATATCTCCGCAATGTACATGTATGTCTCACATCACAACAAACTGTATACACCAACGCACTGCACCTTGTTCTCTTTCTCTCTCTGTTTCTAGGTAACTAAAATCTTCCAGAAGAAGAAGAACTCTGTGACTTATAGCTTCCGACAGTCATTTCCTCTGGTGGAAATGCAGGTCCACATGTTCCAGAACTCCTGTAAGAGCCACACTCGCCACCATAAGCCCCTCTGTCTCTCTCTCCACTTGTCTGTCTTTATGTGTATTTCTCAGTATTTCTGTTCATATGTTAATCTTTGACACAGAAGAGCCTAGAGATGTTTGTTTTTGTGGTTACAGTGAATAAATATCCTTGAAAAATATTATGTTTTTTTACTTTCAGCATAGCCTCCCTTTGTAGACCTCAGAAACAGTTCATCTTGTTACTTTGCTATCAAATATCCCCTCAGCGGAATAGAGCTTAGTATTTAATTAATGTATTTTGGGAGAGTAGGTGGCAATTCCAGTCAGAACATTAACTTGGTGTTCCATCAAACCACCATCAGAACTTTTTCCATAACTATATAGAAAAGTTATGTCTCAGCTTGAAATTAGTATTTTCAAACAAATTGTATGGTTGCTTTCATTGACAGAATGGAGTGAGTATTGCATACCTCCAAAAGAAAAGATTCAAAGTAAAGAATACTTCTATAACTGATATCCTCTGGTGGTGGATTTGTGTTATTAACCTGTTAAGCCCTAGGGTGCTGACCACGAAAAGGTAAGGAAACAATATTAGTTGCTTTTGATGACAATCGCTTTGGGATTTGATGGAATATTGAGACATAAACACAAAATTTGACACGTTGACTGTAAAATGTGAGGTTTGGCTGCGTGTTTGCTATGGGGCTCACGTGAGCTGGTTAGCTCAGGCTATGCTATGCTTGGTATCAATGGAAAGAGTAACTTCTCTGGTTTCATACGACACCCAACATGATGGAGTGGAGCGAACGGTTTATGTGTACTGTTGCGTTCCATTTCGACTGTCCCTTATATTTATACGGCTTTAATTTTGTAACTAAAATATTGAAATTATTGGCAAACTGCCAAAATTGTTTGGAAAAAATACACTTGGAGTGTTGTTTTGGTAGCGTTAAGGCCTCGTCTTTTAGAAGCATTCGAAAAAAAGACCACCACAACATTTTATGAACTTTTTACAGGCAGTTATTTATGGTACCGTTCTTCTGGACCCGGTACAGGGTCCGTCGGGCTCAAAAGGTTAATGTTGTGCCCTGTCACCAAATTTGTTGAATCTGTGTTTTTGTTGTGGCTGGTCTGAACTGGACACATCCAATTAGATTACATTGTACCATGCCAAGGCCTAGTTCCTCCACAGACATTGACTCATATGGATTCAAGTCTGTAACAGATACCACTTTATATGGAACATGTAAAACTAGCTCATCAAGGCTTACGCTTTCTAGAGTAGCATGTGTATTGAGTGTTGTATTGACTGTAGGTTTAATATAATACACTAAGGGGCCGATTTACTAAGATCCCAAATAAGGGGTGTTATTTTGCAGGTGCAGCCAAAGTATTTGCACATTATCATTTCATACTTTGTGGGTGATCAACTAAGAGTCGTTATGTAAATTACTCCAGCCGCAAAGCCATATTTAAATGAGAGATGTTGTGTGTTTGGAATGGTTATACTGTAAGAAAATGATGAAAAGACTGGCAGCAATGTTTCCAGTGAAAACCCATTTAATGAATGGGAAAAAGTTATTTTAGGAGATGACCGTTAAATAATTATTCTACGTGACTTTGACAGTGGTTTGAAAAATTTCAGTGATTTTGAACACAAAAATCTTCAGTAAATCGACCCCTAAGGGGGATATATTTATAAAACTACCAGCTCTGCTACTGGCAAAATCTGTGCAACAGTAGTTTTTTCTGGATTCATAAAGGTCACTCAAATTGATCACAGTGTCTGCAAATCATTTCCATTTTCTTCACAGTACATTAACATACAGTCTACAACAACCGCTGAAACCCTGTATTTAAATGAGGTCATTTAATTATAACAGTGCAAGGGGTGAAGGTGATTTCTACAGAAATTTAGTAAGGAAGGATATATAATGTTCTGCTTACCACATACTTAAAGGCATACTGAACTTTGTTAGAACATAATGTTGCATAGCTACCTGGCCCTGATATGAGTTGCAATATTCAAGCTCACCTTCGTGACTTGCTCCAGTGGTCAGCAACTGGCCGACAAAGAATGATGTTTGTTCTCTCTCCATTCACTCCCATTGCATGGCGAAACAGGTCTCAAAAATACACTTTTAGCACATAAACATGTGTGTATGTATTCTTGTGAATATCTCTCTGTGTATGTGTTAGTAGTTGTGTGTGTAAATTTGTGTGTAAATAATGGCTTCTCCTACAGACTACCCGCACGGTGTGCGTCTGACATCAGCCATCCCTGGGGGGGAGAGGAAGGTGTTGATCGTGTTCACTGCCCCCAGTCAGCAGGACCGCAGCCGTTTCACCAGTGACCTGCGGGAGAGCGTCGCTGAGGTGCAGGAGATGGAGAAGTACAGGGTGGAGTGTAAGTGTTGGGCTTATACTGGGTAGGAGGGGCAGAGATGAGTGTCCATCTCAGAGGGATAATATTCCCCTCTTCCCCCCCAGCTGAACTGGAGAAGCAGAAGGGAGTGATGAGACCTGGCCTCCTAAGTGGGGGTGTAGGAGGGGGTGGAACGAAGACTGAGGCAGTGAATGGCATTCTAGGAAGGCCCAGTCTGGATGACACCTACACCGCTGGAGAAGGACTGAAACGTACTGCACTGAGCTCGTCCCTGAGGGACCTCACTGAGACAGGTACACACGTAATCATAAACCTCACTGAGACAGATATATACACACTCATATACCTCACTGAGACAGATATATACACACTCATATACCACACTGAGACAGGTACATACGCACTCATATACCACACTGAGACAGGTATATACACACTCATATACCTCTCTGAGACAGGTATATACACACTCATATACCATACTGAGACAGGTATATACACACTCATATACCTCACTGAGACAGGTATATACACACTCATATACCTCACTGAGACAGGTACATACGCACTCATATACCACACTGAGACAGGTATATACACACTCATATACCTCACTGAGACAGGTATATACACACTCATATACCACACTGAGACAGGTATATACACACTCATATACCTCACTGAGACAGGTATATACACACTCATATACCTCACTGAGACAGGTATATACACACTCATAAACCTCACTGAGACAGGTACACACTCACTCATGAACCTCACTGAGACAGGTATATACATACTCATATACCTCACTGAGACAGGTATATACACACTCATATACCACACTGAGACAGGTACATACGCACTCATATACCACACTGAGACAGGTATATACACACTCATATACCTCACTGAGACAGGTATATACACACTCATATACCACACTGAGACAGGTATATACACACTCATATACCTCACTGAGACAGGTATATACACACTCATATACCTCACTGAGACAGGTATATACACACTCATAAACCTCACTGAGACAGGTACACACTCACTCATGAACCTCACTGAGACAGGTATATACATACTCATATACCTCACTGAGACAGGTATATAAACACTCATAAACCTCATTGAGACAAGTACACACTTATGAACCTCACTGAGACAGATATATACACACTCATATACCTCACTGAGACAGGTATATACACACTCATATACCTCACTGAGACAGGTACACACTCACTCATGAACCTCACTGAGACAGATATATACACACTCATATACCTCACTGAGACAGGTATATACACACTCATATACCTCAGAGACAGGTACATACACACTTGTATACCTCTCTGAGACAGGTACATACACACTCGTATACCTCACTGAGACAGGTACATAGAAACTCGTACACCTCACTGAGACAGGTACATAGACACTCACATACCTCACTGAGACAGGTACATACACACTCATGTACGTCAATGAGACAGGTACATACACACTTATATTTTACTGAATGTATGTACATGTGCATGTGTGTGTGTGTGTGTGTGTGTTTGAGAGGGTATGTGTTTCCATGTGTTTTTAGGATTCCAAATGGCGGAAATGTCAGAGCAGTGAAGGATTGTGTGTAGCCTTACCTGTGCGATTCAGGAGTGGGATTAAGAGAATATCATCTAACCTTAATGTATACATCTCACTCCAATCATGAATATAATATCATACACTGCCTGGCCAAAAAAAGAAGTCGCACACTTATTCCACCCCCCCTCTCTCGCCACTGCAGACCTCCCCACCCACGACCCCTCCCCCTCCCCCTCCCCCCTCCCCCTCCCCCTCCCCCGCCGTTGCCAGCATGTGGGGTATTGCCTTTCTTTTCGTCTTTTTTTCTTTAATTATACCTGATGCAGTAGTAATCTAAACTTCAAAAATCCGTGTGAAATTCCTCCGGGAAAAAAAAACGTGTCTACTGCGTGTTGATAAGACGGACAATCACAGAAAAGCGTTGCATCTTTCATGCGATTGACAAAAACGCATCACATGATCACGTGAAAGCTGTACGACCTTGCTGCTGGTTGGCTGTCTTATCAACACTCAATAGACATCAGCGGTGATGTTTTTTTCCGGAAGCATTTCACGCGGCCTCTGAAGCTTGGATGTTTACCACCGTATATTGGGTATACTTAAAGAAAAAAAGACAAAAAGAAAGGCGCCCCACACGGTGGCAACGGTCGTTATTGCATTCGATAATTATCGATGTTGTATATCGCCCAGCCCTACGCACACTCTAATATTTTGTTGGACCACCTTTAGCTTTGATTACAGCGCGCATTCATCATGGCATTGTTTTGACAACCTTATGCAACGTCACAACATTTATTTCCATCCAGAGTTGCATTCATTTCTGGCCGAGATCTTGTATTAACGACAGGAGAGTCAAACCACTCCGTAAAGTCTTCTCCAGCACATCCCAAATACTTTCAATGGGGTTATGGTCAGGACTCTGGTGGTCAATTCATGTGTGGCTGAATGCTCATGCTCATGCTCATGCTCACTGAACCACTCTTTCACAGTTTGAGCCCGATGAATCTTGGCATTGTCGTCCTGGAATATGCCCATTGATGGGATAACCTGGTCATTCAGTACATTCAGATACTGAAGACTTCATTTTATTGCTGCATAACGTTGCTGAGCCTAGACCTGACCAATTGAAGCAACCCCAGATCATAACACTCATACAGTGTCAGATCATTCAGTGGGCACTGTGCATGACGGGTGCAATGGCGACTCCTTTTTTGCCAGGCAGTATAGTTGTGGTCTCTCTGGGAGGTGCCGTTCCACAAAGAATACAATTGTGTATTTTGCGACTTTCAGCACTGTGTAATGAAGAGTGACTAAGGAGTGAATCTTTTGGTTTTACGTGTGCTTGCTGGCTGTTAACAGCGACCTTAAAACCACAATGCATAACTGCGGTAGTTAAAACCAATGAGGGGTACCAAATTGAAATTAATACATTTTTTAGCTGAAATGGTGAAAATATTTAAACACACAGAATGTGAGGACGGCTATGCGCAAATGTGGCACAGGAGGTCGTAATAATGAGTCTCCCTGAACCATTGCAATTTCCCCCATATGTACCTAACCGTCAAAGAAAAACCTTAAGAATAACAGCACCGGTGACCATGGGAACCATGTTACAAATTCCAAAGCACAGTCATCAGAACAGAATAGCGATAAAGCAGGAAAACTAAATGAAAGATCTTTCTGTATCACCTTGTAAGCGCCTGCAGCGGCCACTAAAGTCAAATTACGTGATGAACACCAACTGCAGACCCGTTGCCCCGTCCCACAGGTGGACTCTGCCATTTGAGAGCAGCCAGCCAGAGGCACAGTAGTTGCAGTCTCGTAAGAGGCAGTTTGTGAAAATGAATACATTTTGTTCAGTAATACTCATTTGAGCATCCCGGGGCAATACAAAAGGACTCTCCTTGGGTTCTCTGTTTTGTTTTTCCATCAGGATTCATGTTGTTTGTTTATTGCATCCTGCTGGCTCCCTGCCGGCACTGTGAACGCATTTGCATTCCTTCGGGAGGCCAGACAGGAGATGTGCTTCTGTAATCTGTAAACCACCTTGCATGTGTGTGTGCATGTTTGTTTGTATATAGCCGTCTATGTGTGAGTGCATTTGTGTATGCGTACGTATGTGCAGGTGCATGTGCGAGTGCATGCGCGTGAAAGAGTGTGTGTATATGTGACACCTAACTGGGCTGGTTCTGGTTTGGTTCAGGGAAACGAGGTCGCAGAAACAGCGTTGGATCCTTGGATAGCACCATTGAAGTAAGTCTTGGAGAGGGGGACCCCACAACATATTAGTACTCCTTAGTGCAATTTTGTACATCCCCCTGGCAGTGGGGTCCCATTTCTGAACACATTAGTAGATGTATTTGTGTATTACCAATACTAGAAGCACTTTAAATTGAGTTGGGTTGTCAGAAGCTGCCTTTTTATGGCACAAACTATCCCTAGCTTTCTTTGAATTCACAGTTTGGCTCATGTATCCTTCAAGTACTTTTTTTGGCTAATAGCTTTCAGTTTCTCAGTAATCATTAGGCAATTTTTTTAAATTATATTAAGCCTACAGATTGTAATGTTTTCATGTATGGGAATTCAAAGGGGTTGCATTTTTGGTAGGAGTTGACTATAGACAATTTATTGTTATCCTGATTCTTGTTATGGTTTCTTTTGAGAAGCTGAAGAAGAAAACATAATTTCCTTACAGCTTGTCTAAGTTGTTATTGAGTCATAAAATAATTTACAGGTGAAAACGAGAATCTGTTTGCTTTTGTGTCTCACGAGGTTCTACTGTAATTGGGGTCTTCTGCAGAGACCCATAACCGGAGGGAGAGAGATATTACGCAAATCTGCCACCTTAATTATGCTGATGTTTCTTTTCTTCTCAATGTTTACATGTTTGTCTTTATGCCTGTGAGTTCGGGTGTGTTTTTGTTTCTAGATCCAATATGTATGCCACGTGTGCTTAACCTGTACTCATTGTATGTCATATGCTGTTTGATTACTGGAAATTATATTGAATAATCATGTAATATATCCTACAACTTCATGATTTTTTTAAAATATGGGCTGAGATTATATTGACACATATGGCAGACATTTCACAGTGTGAGGATGTAAGCACTAATGCACTGTATGCGTCATAGTACACCTGCCAATCCCACCACATAGTTCCTATGGGAACAGTCAGTTTGGCGCCCCCTGTGTTCCAGATGGTGGTACAGCTGGTTTTTGGCTCAGAGTTGTGGTGATTTAGGCAGTGAGCAACATGCGATGATGAAGTGTGAATGAGATGCATTTAGGTGTGGTAACACTCTCCTCCCTTCTCTGCATTACAGGGATCCATCATTAGCAGCCCTCGCCCTCACCAGCGCCTCCCCATGGCAGGGGTGGTGTCTGGTGCTTATGGTGCTGAAGATTTCCGGCCTCACCGCCCCATCCTGAGCCCCGGAGTGGGGGTGGGGGGTGGGCCGGGGCAACAGCACAGCCCTGCGGGGCCAGCAGGAGGGGGAGGGGGGAGGGGGAGGGGTCGTGGGTGGGGCGGTCTGCAGTGGCGAGAGAGGGGGGGTGGGGAGTGGGGTGGGGACTGGATCCTTCCTGGGGTCTCTGTTCGGCACCAAACGGTCAAAACCACCAGGGCCTCTTATCCCCCCAGGGCCACACTACCCCGCCCCTGTGCCCCCTCCCACCACCGGAGGGCCACCCCCACACTCCCCCTCTTCTCTGAGCCAATCAGAGGGAGGAGGGCCTTCCAAGATCCAGGCCTTGCACGCACAGTACTGTCACGCCAGTGGCGCCCAGCCCCCACCCCCCTACCACCACCATCATCGTTACCACGTCCAGACCGTGCCCCCCCCCAAACCACGCTTCCCCTACACAACCACCCACCCACCACACCTTGCACAGAGGCTCTCTGCCTCGGCGCCCCCCCGCCCGCTCCCACCCACGCTCAGCTCTCTCAGATGACCCAGCTCTCCCAGCATGCTTTGCAGGGTCGTTACGGCAACATGGTGCTGGGCATGGGCTGCCCGCCTCCTCTCTCTCCCGTCTCCCCACATCCTCTCTACCATACTCAGCCCGCACATTCTGCCCGGGGCGGGCTCGCCAAACTGCCCCTCACACAAGCTCTCTCCCACCCCGGCCACACTCACACATACTCCCACCCCGGCCACGCCCACACGCCCCACCCTTCTTCTTCCCACCCCATGCATCAGCCTCACTTCGTGTTCACCACGCCCATGATGCCTTCCGCCCGCCACCTGCCCCAAGGCAACCAGTATCTGCCCCAATACCCCCCGCTGTCCTCTATCCCCCCTCCCCCTCCCCACTCCCCTTTACCCCCCCCTTCTACCCCCCTTACCCCCCTTATCCCCCTTACCCCTCTGTCCCCTCACCCCCCCCCAGCACCCAGGGCAGGTACAGCAGGGAGGAGCACAGGGAGGCCAGGGGGGCGGGGGAGGGGCAGGAGCCACCGGCATAGGAGGCAGCGGCAAATCCAAACCTATCAACCGCATCAGTACAGTGGTCTGAGATGGTGGGGCCACAGGGGGCGCAGGGGCCACGCGGCAGCATGGGGGGGCAGGGGGACAGCACCGAGGGGGCGGGCAAGGAGGGGCGGGGGCAGACCTCGCAGAAAGAAGCGCAGCTCTCTCAAGCTGTGTTACTTTCATATCCGTTTCCCACGCATGTGAAGAGTAAGTCCTAAGACACGCACACATACAAGTACACACATACACGCACAAATACAAACACCCAGAAATGTGCACGCATGCACAGACACATGCTCAATGAAACACACATAGAAACACACAGATAGAAACACACAAGAGTCTCGCAGTGCTGCTTTCACATTTAAATGTGAATCTGCCAGGGGGTTAGTCATACAGTACTGTGCAAACACCTAATAAGGCAGAGTGTGACATTCAAAGACTGGAGGTGAACAGTTTTGTTTATGCTGATTTTACATCATAATAGGCCTCGAATGGATCGTACCATTTCCAGGGGAATGAAGTGCAGCACTGATTTAGGAGTAAAGGATTCACAGTAAGAGCTGACTCCAATTAAATTTATCCTGAAATACAGAAAAACAGGTTGTCTTTATGCTTGGTTTTGGTTGTTGCCTGGAATGCACATTGCCAGCAAGAGAACCCAGTGTAGCAAACAAGTGTGTCACTAAGAGAGGACAGGCTTTATTGAATTTGAAAAATAAATTTGACTTTGTGTCTGCTGACAGACATCAGCCAGGCTCTTACTGACATCACCTACAGTGACTGATTTCAACACAGATGTAGTGCGACTTCAGTCCAAATGAGGCACAGAAGCAGGCAGACTGACAGGCAAACACAACCTGACAGACACACAGACTCGCATACACACAGAGGCAGTTGCACTTGGGCAGGTTCACAGATGTGTTTACTCGCTATTCCCCAGACTGCAGTCATGTGTGCTGCTTAATTTTGTTCTCTAAAGGAAGACCAGACTCCACAGTCTGGGTGAAAGAAAGCGAAGATTTTCTGCAGGTTTGTTCCAGGCTGAGGGAACATCACGTGGGTGGACATGATTTCATAGATATATTAAAGTGTTGGGGATGTAGAACAGTCCAGCTCTCCACCTGCAATAATCCATCTGCGGCACATCTCACCTGCTCTGTGAGTGTCGTGTGCAAAGGCCACTCCTTCTTTTCGTGTTTTTGAGGATAGCAGTTATGAGGACTGTATGAACTCCAAACCGAACGCTTACTTGAGATTGGAGTTTATCTAGGGTCTGATATGAGATTAAAGACCCTGTGCAGTTATCACTGTAAACCAGTGGACCGTCTGCACTTTTATTCTACTCCATGGACAAAGATACACCCAATACACCACTGCTTTTACAGTTTGTGAAGAGTTCAATGTTATTATTGTATCAGCTGTAAACATATAAACATATAACTGCCCTCAAACCCTCAGTCTCTCTTTCCGCTCTACTCTCAACTCTTAGTTCTATCATTATTTCTCTTTCCTCTCTTACTATACACTCTCTCTGCTCTCTCTCAGTCTCTTCATCCTCCTTGTTTAAAACTGAACAGGTTTAGACAGTTCAGACTCAGGGAGGCTGTGTAAATATGTGTTACTAACATTCCTATGTACAGGTCCAGTAATCCCAGCCAGGATAATGGTTATGGGTCTTAGAAATGTGTTTGTACGGGAAGACAGATAGGTCAAAAAGAGTGTGGGACCATTTCAGCTGCTATTGTAGGACTGATGTGCTTTCTGTGCCAGGGGTTTTACATGATAACTATTATTGTTACTAATAATATTTTTTTGCAAACTTGAGTCTATTTTTGCTGGTATATGAGTGTTACATTGATAATTCATATAATGAATATGTTCTATTGAGAGATCTTACTTTTTTCTATTGTGGGCCAGTGCAGGGCAAATAGCATTAGATATGTTCTAAACAGCATATGAATATGATATAAATACTCTGTGTAAATTTACATGAGAGCCTGATGCTGTGGTTGGGAATTGTATGTTTTTATTATGATTAATACTACTCTCATCATTATTACGACAGTATTATTAGTGAAACTGCTATTATTAATATTAATAATCATGTTCTCTACTGTTTTTGTATTGTCTTGTTGTGTGGATGTGTGTGTGTGAGTGGATGTGTGTGCATGCATGTACACGTGTGTGCACAGAGTTGTAAATCTCAGGGTCATTGATTTGAGACCTTTAAATGGGAGAATGAGATGTGAATTGGTATTAAATAGAAATGTATAAAACCTTGAGCCATAATATTTCATCCCCCAAATATTGCCACTTACTGATACTGTTTTCAACGTTTAAATGTATACAATAACTCAGAATTAAATTCTTTATTACCTCAATAAATAGTAATAGTTTGGCAGGCATTGTTTGTTTTAAGGTCATATCTGTGATTCTGTAGTACTCAAGCTTATCAGCACATCTGTGCACACACATATACACTCGTACATGCATACATATACACTCATGCACCCAAGTGCATGCATACACATTCACATGGACGCACTCAAAAACACACACAAACTGCTTGTTCACAGTCATCAGATCAGAGCAGGCAACACACACCTGTGTGTAAGGGCTGATTTTAGTACAAAGTGGCTGTCTAACACCTGCTGGGGGGGTGCACCCCCATGCATACACATTCTCACGTCGATGGGTATACACACACTCTCACACACACAGGGACGCACACACAGTCTCTCGTATAAACACATGCACGTATACTCATGTACAATCACACACTCAAAAGGTTTTTTGGTTTAGCACTCAGCAGTGCCTCTGTTGAGTCCTGTCAACTCAAACCTCAAACCCTCACCTCTCTAAGCTTCACCCATTTCTCTGAGGGGTTTTCTGTTTAAGGTGGACAATATTAATGTACATCCCCACACAGTCTCACCTGTCTTATGTTTCTGAGTGCAGTACACTCCCACATCCTTTGTGTGGGACCATACTATAGTTTGAGAGGGGAACAGCATTAAGAGAGGCAAGGACATTGAGTGGGCAGCGGTGAATTAAAAGAGGGGCAAGGTGGACTATTTACATGTCAGAAGCTTTGAGCTTTTGTATTGGCTGTCACTGATCAGAACAGCCAGTGTCTTTCCATTGTGGCCTGTGTTGCATGTGTATCTGCACTTACTGAATGAAGCTGTACAGCCTGAATGTATATACTATCTAACAAATAATCAACATTGACTATGGAATGGACTGTACCATGTTTATGTAACTCATGGGGATGGGAGGGTTGGAATGAACAATTGTTTTTATTTGGATGAGGGGTTTGCAATTGTACAATTGTATAAGTATTTGTGTGTGTAAAAGCAGTTAATAGTATTCTGAAAGAAAAAAATATATATTAATTTTATTTGTATATATACATATTATGTTTCAAATTACAAAACACAGAGAAATTAAATGTGAATATTTATTGCTTCTGATATTATAAAACATTCTTGCTGTGGAAAAAGCCTATGTGTTTTTAATCTTCCAAATATTTATTGAGTTTTATGAATTTGTGCTGTCCAAAATATAGCACTATTATAGATGGCCAGTGTTGTTTTATGAAATCAAGAAATAGCCATAAATACCTTTCAGAAACTCTTTGGAGATTTGACCCAGCAAAATGGAGCTTGGATTAAAATCTGTAAATCTGGTGTGGTGATGCAGGATGCTGCTGACCTCTCTGATTAAATAAACATAGTATGTAGTCCTTACCTCGCCTCCACATGGTTCCTCATTGGGCCTACAATTTAATTTTATTGTGATTTCTAATAAACTGCTAATAGGGGTGTAATATTTAAAAGAGATTAAAGGGATTTATAATTATGTGATGACGTTTCTGTGACAGAACCTGATTGTCTCCTGATTATTGTTCAATGAATCTGGAATTTCCAGCAGTTCAAATTCAGTACACACTCTGCTATGTAATGCTATTATGCTATCTATGTCTGAAAAGCTTCTGGAAGCTTCACGAGTGCACAGACTGCAGAGACAGTGAGAAATAGTTTGCTGTGTCCAAGCGCAGTAGTTCTCTCGTAGCTGTTGTCTACATGGTTACAGACTGTTATTAGTCTCTCTACTGCCACCTAGTGAGTTGGAGTGTGGTAGAATATACATTGTTCTGACAACAGCATTACAGTAAGACTCCACCTAGTTGATATTTCTAAATTCACACTTAACTTGCATGTGTCTTAACCAAGGGGCCAAAACTGGGCTTTCGTTTTGAAGCTCACTTCCTGGTTGGGCTGGGAGCGGCAATTGTGCCGTTGCTCACTAGCGCCACTGCGATTGGCTCCAATATAGGTCTTTCACCATGTAAGTCAATGGCAGCAATGTGGTCAAAATACTCAGTCAATAAATTTTTCCCACGAAAAAATGCAATTGCAATAGGTGCCTTTCCTTCATCTAATGCCTCTGCATGTGCTGATTTTTTTTTTATATTGTGTAGTTTGGACAGGGTATTAACATTTGTTCAGGAGGGACAGGTTGAGTCCTCTTCGGCTCCACGGAGCAGGCTCAGTTTGTACAAACGGGTGGCGAAAAAGACATCCAGAACTTAAATTCAGTTTTTATGAGGCCAAGGAGCCAAGGCAATGGGTGACGTCACAGTAGCTTTGTCCATATTTTTATACAGTCTATGGTCTGAACCATCGAGATATACACTGCATGGCCAAAAGAAAAGTTGCCGTTGCGTCCATCATGCATAGTGCCCACTGTACAAGCCTCTGGAGGCAGTGTTATGATCTGGGGTTGCTTAAATTGGTCAGGTCTAGGCTCAGCAACATTATGCAGCAATAAAATGAAGTCAGCTGAGTACCTGAATGTACTGACTGACCAGGTTGTCCCATCAATGGGCATATTCCAGGATGACAATGCCAAGATTCATTGGGCTCAAATTGTGAAAGAGTGGTTCAGGGAGCATGAGGAATCATTTTCACACATGAATTGGCCACCAGAGTCCTGACCTTAACCCCATTGAAAGTCTTTGGGATGTGCTGGAGAAGACTTTACGGAGTGGTTTGACTCTCCCGTCGCCAATACAAGATCTCGGCCAAAAATGAATGCAACTCTGAACGGAAATAAATGTTTGACATTGCATAAGGTTGTCGAAACAATGCCACAATGAATGTGTGCCATAATCAAAGCTAAAGGCGGTCCAACAAAATATTAGAGTGTGCAACTTTTTATTTGGCCAGGCAGTGTATAAGAACTGGAGACGCTTACCGGTTCCATGGATTCCTATGAGAGCTGCTCATTGGCGCATGAAGCCAATTCATGGAGGCGCCATGTTAGACTATGGGGCTTTTAGGAAACAGAGCAGGCGCACTGGGTACTTAACGTGGCTTTTGGAACCAGAGGAGCATGCGCACTGGGTACCTAAACATGTGGACCCAATTGGAATGAAAAAAAATCATAACTTCTTCTGTGGGGCTCAGAAAAAAAATCGGCCCTTGGAGAGTAATTAGTTCAGTGTGAAGAAATTTTAGAATTTAAAATAATTGTCAAAAATAGTATAATTTGGCCTGGGTAATTTTGCAGTTTTTAATGGACTTCAATGGGGAAATTTGCTTTTTGGAACCAGAGGCTGCAATACCTCTGGTGACCACTGGAGTTTGCGAGCTTCAAGGAGAATTTCAATCCCTGGTCCCCTGGTCTGAACCCATTCATGCTGAGATTTTTCCTCCCATTTTCATGTAAATGATCATCTCCACAGCCTTTAAATTTTACACCCCCTTTGGTTCTCAATGGCTGTCAATGGACACAATATGAGTAATATATTCTGATTTCTATTATATTTGATATTATGTCCTTATTTAAATATCTGATATGCTGCAACATAGTATTATCTTGGTAAACTATTGAGTGCCATTGTAGTAAACTCATACATCAAAAAGTTGTGACCATTAAAAATTGTTACAAAAGCCTCGTCTTTATTCATGTAATTAATCATTTTCAAACAATCTAATAATGCCTATCATTAAAAGTCTCCGGCAGTGGCTGTTGGATGGTGACAGGGCTGGCAGTGTCTACAATCATACTGCGTGCAGGGTTTCGCTCCTATTCATTTGCTTTGCATAGGAAGGTAGGCAGTGCCCTCCATAATGTTTGGGACAAAGGACATATTTTTTCTAGATTTGGCTCTGTACAAGGGAGCCAAATTTTCTTGCTTTTTTTTTTGCAGGGGAGGGGGTAATGACCTTAGGAAATGTATACCATTTATTTTATTTGTATAGTGCTTTTTACAGAGAACTGGGTTCTCATCAGAGAGGGGGTTCCCATCCTTCGCTGGCCGGCCCGGTTTAAACTAAAGGTGGAATAGATGGTAATAGACTGTAATGAGGGATATAATCAAACTAGCTGGTAAGAAAGTCCAATGAAAAGGATGTAAAATGTTCAATTCAAAGGGGCGGGGTGGTGCATCTGGGACTCCGGTTGTGTCAAGGCGGGGGCATAAACCAGGGGAAGAACAGGACTGGAGCAGTCTGCAAACTCAGGGCGAGCGGCAGGATAAATTGTTTGATTGAGTTGCTGACACCACTATAAGTAATCAATGCAAAGTGCCACTGCCATTATACAGCGGTAGCCGCTGTATTTATACAGCGAGGGTAGCTGCTATATTTAAACTTTGGTCAAGCTTTTAGATTGGATTTTGGCAAAGTTTGATGATGCTTTTCCCCTTTTTCTCCCAAATGGGGAATGCCCAATTTTATAAATCATCAGTGCTGCACCCTCTGCTACCGATTTGAAACAGCGGAGACAAACGTCCTCTCCTCCGAAGCATGTAATATCAGCCGCAGCTTCTTATCACACTGTAATCTACAAGTTGTCCTCGCACAGACATGAGTGGGAGGAAGCCACTTCATATGCAGCTCAAGTGGACTACGGGGCCCAAATTGTTGGTATTTCACAATGAGCACTATCATCTCTGCCAACTGAAACTCTCTTGAGGGTGAAAATGCATATGCAACCATATGTAACTAATCCCTTGCAGGAAGTAATCCCTCCACTGCAGTAGCCACCCTCTCTGAGGCCATTTGTGGAGAGCATTTGCCTGTCACAAAAAAAGTCTGTGAAACTGACCTAGTTTTTTGCAGTGCTAACTCCAAATCTACATCAACTCCCGCTACAACCACTAGAGGTCGCCCCCATACCATGATCATTATTGTACTAGCTTTTTGTTGTTTGCACCTGTTCCCCATTCCCTTGTTAGCCCATGCCTGTATTATACCCTTATTATGGAGAGGGAATTTACTCAGCGGATCGCACCAGTGCTGCAGTCCCTGTCAGCCCCCAGCCTGCCTCCTCCAGAAAGCCTCATCTGCCTGCCCCGATACAATGGACATCTGGAGGGTATTTCACAAAGCAGGATTACTGAGTTAGCTGGATAACTGCACTGAGTAAAACTTTGGGAGGGTTCTACTAAGTGTAGTTATCCAGCTAACTCAGTATTCCTGCTTGGTGAAATACCCCCCTGGACAGATGCCGGGGTTTCCTCATGCAATGTTCCCTCGCCTTTGAGCTACAGTCCTTGTCTTTCCCAACTGCCCACTCGAATATCACTCATCTCCTGTGGGAGAGCCGGTCGCTACTCTTTGGTGAAACCCACCTGTTTTCCCAGGAGATGAGCCGCCACACAGACCTCGAATAGCCTCCCCATAGCAGGCTATTCTCTCTGTCCATCCCGAAAAATGCTACCATGGAGAAATACATCCACGATGCGCTGGTTGTCGGACACATCCACCCGTCCACCTCGCCTGCCGGAGCTGGCTTCTTCTTTGTTGTCAAAAAGGACAGTTCCCTGCGCTCCTGCGCAGATACCCTCTCCCTTTGATGTCCACATTTTGAGTCTCTGCAGGGGCCTCGCCAAACCAGACCTGCACAGTGCTTATCACCTGGTGCGCATTAAAGGCGATGAGTGGAAGATCACATTAAACACCCCGGTCAGTCACAATGAATACCAGGTCATGCTATTCTGCCAAACTAACGCAAATTCCAATCCCTCATCAACAATGTCCTCAGTGATGCTAACCGGTTCCTTCTATGTCTACCTGAAAAATTTTCTCATTTTTTCAAAGAAAGTATAACTGACTTGTCTCCCATGTGCATCATGTCCTAAAAGAACTTCTTAATAACCATCTGTATGTTAAACCGGAAAATGCTAATTTCACATGCACAAAGCCTATTTCCTCTGCTTCAGGGCGACTTGTGGCAGTCTGCAGATTGACCCCCAGCAGATCAGTGCCATTCCCAATTGGCCCCAGCCCACGACGTGCAAGTGTTTCCTGGGTTTTGCACATTTTTATCGGCACTTCATGACAAATTTCAGCTCCTTAGCCGCCCCCTTACTGCTCTCACCAAGGGCTACTGTACAACCCCCGCTTTCCCCTGGACTCCGGGAGGTCAACACCACATTCCAGATATTAAAGAAACATTATACTAACACCCCATGTGCTGTCTCACCCTGATCCCTCTCTGCCCTTTATAGTGGAGGTGGACACTTCTGACATGGGCGCCAGGGCCGTCCTTTCCCAGTGCTCCAACTCAGACCACATAGTACACTCCTATAATGATGGTGGCAACCGGGAGCTACTGGCAGTGAAACTGGCTCTCGAGGAGTGGCATCACGGGTTGAAGGCGGCCGTACATCCTTTTATCATGTGGACAGATCACAAGAACTTGCCATATATACAGAGTGGAAATGGCCAGCACTCTCCAATATAAATTTTCATAGCAGCAGTCACTAGGATGTGTTTCGGCTACACAGCCTTTACTAGCATCCTGGCCATTTCCTTTTCTTATTGAATGCTCCCTAGGCTACAGTACCCACTAATTTAATTTAGTAGAGCATGTGTTTTCCTACTACTGCTATATATGCACAGTACTAAATGCCTCACCTCCCATAAAGCCAGGTGGGCTCTTTTTTTTAATCGGTTCCACTTCACATTCTCTTATCGCCCAGGCTCCAAGAATGTGAAGCCCAGTGCACATTGTGCTTATTGTGCTATATTATTTTAAAAAGATAAGAAAATTATTTAACAGATACATTTAAAAACTGATTTGAATCAATAGGCTGCTAATTGGTGAAAGTGTGGATACATGGCCACTAAAACTAACCATTTGGTAGATAATGAAGAATTCAAACACAAAGCAAATGATAACGAGCCAAACCTGCATTGTGTTAATAAGCTTAAAGAAAAAATTGAGTTAAACACATGTGTTCAACAACCTAATTAGGAGCCTATTGATTCACTTCACTCTTTAATTTGAGTGAAAATACATTATTTTGTAACCTCTTTTTATGTAATTGTTGCAATATAGCACAATAAGCACAATGTGAACATGGGGAGTTTGTTCTACATGGCATGCATAGCTATTTCTGACATAATGAGTCTTAAGAGGGCAAATAATTCCTCCAAACATGAAAAGCACCTAATTAAGAAAAATTAACAGCTTGTTAAAATTCTGGGATTGCAACTGTGATTGCAACGAAAACCAGCATACACAGGGGTCCCCCAGGACCAGTTTGGGAACCCCCTGCACTACGCCCCTTGCCCACTCCCATGCGTCCCTGATCCCACTTATCCCTGGACATTATTACTGGTCTGCTCCCTCGCTGACGGTCACACCACCATACTGGTGGTCGTGGACCAGTTTTCCAAAGCTGCCTATTTCATCTCCCTTCCCAGACTCCCCCTCCGCAAAAGAAACCGCCAGGCTTATTTTCAGAATTTACAGATTACCGGAGGACATTGTCTCTGATAGAGGTCCCCAATTCTCCTCTAAATTCTGGATTCTGTTTCCTACTGCCACCTCCACCAGCGTGTCATCTGGGTTCCATCCGCAATCTAACAGGCAGACTGAACAATCAATTTATTTAATTAATCAGGACCTGGAGACCGCCCTGTGCTGCCACGTCTCTGCTAATCCCTCCTCCTGAAGCCAGCTCCTCCCCTGGGTCAAATACGCCCACAACACCCTGCTGAGCTCCTCCACCGGTACATCTCATTTTGAATGCGAATTTAGTTTATCGCCCCCTCTGTTTCCTGTGGAAGCTGCCAAGGTGGGAGTGCCATCTGCTCAAGCCTTCATCAACTAATGCCAGCGCACCTGAAGAAAGGCATGCACCGCGCACCTCCAGACTTGCAAGTGAAAAAATAAATTGGATAGCTATCTAGCTTCATTTGAGAGGGGGTATTCAATAATTACCTCACTGGATTCCTTCTTCTTTCTAATCAGTTCTCTTCATTCCTTTTTCCAAAATTTTATGGAGGAAAGTAAAGACTTCCAAGACTTTGGCTGCTTTGTTTCTTCTTCCTCCTGGCCAAACACACTTTGTCTTTGCGCCTTTTCTTTTTAATGAATGCTAACAGCGAGAGCTTTTTTGCTGTTCTTTTTGGCATCTCATCCATTGTGCGTGGCTCCTGCAGGACTTCCTTCTCCAACAGCCTACAGTTTATCCCCCTCTCCATATTTTCCCAATCTTCAAACGAAGTGTGACTTAAAACGATGCAAAATCATGTGAGACATAAACACCTGACAGTGAATGTGAGTGACGACAGCAGCCAAGTCAGCTCAAGCCCGATTGCTTCTCAGCAAACATCAATGAGGGCTTTTGCTTTGAAAAGGTGTGACAATACTAGATAAGAACACATGACCAGGTTGATCGTCGAAATGATTACCACGGATGTACAGCCAATACCTCTTGTGTAAGATGAGGGCTTCACCAAGCTGATGGTGTCACATCCCGTGCCTCTGTCTTGATTTCCTGGTTTTCCATTTCTATGTGTATCCCATTCCGTGTTTTTCCTTTCTCCCTCCATTTTGTGTCTCCACTTCCCTGCACCTGAATTGTGTTTCCTCATGTGTTTCATCTCACTTGTTCCTCATTGTCTCGTCGTTAATCTGGCATTTAAGCACCCGTTTCTTTGTTCTGTGCCAGATCGTCTTGTGCCCTGCCTTGTGCTTGTTGTATTACCTTCCAGTGGTTTTTTGTTTCCTCCCTGTTCCGTGCTCCTTGTCCCTGTGTTCAGTCCTATGTACCCGTCCAGTTTGTCTGCTCCTGTCCTGCCCATTCCCATCCAGCCCAGCTCCTGTTCTCCTGCCTACCTTGCCCATTAAACCTGGGGTTATTTTCACAGGACATTTAACAGTAGGTAAAAGACGCCGGCATCTTCACTGGCGCGGGAGCGCCCAGTCCGTAAAAGTTACAGACATGGCACATTCAGACTGGAATAAAATAATGGAAATCCTCAGGTAATAATTAATTTAGCCTACCCCACCTCCCCCCGTACAACTTATCCTGTCCGAATAGGGCTTTTGCCATTAAAACATTAGGCCTATTTAATATTTTGTCTGTTTTTTTGTGTGTAGAATATAGGCTATGGGCCTATATCTTTTTTATTTTTTAAGATTCAGCAAAGCCAGCACCTTATTACGCCTCTTGTATGCTGTAGTCTTTATTTAGTCTGCTCTGTAGCAGTTTTTACAACCATGAGGGCATAAACCCGTCACTGACGCTTTCCGCAAATTGCTTTTTTGTTGTTTTATTTCTCCACCTCTTGTTACGCCTAATTATTTAGTGCGGAAGGTTCTTTTGTTAGTTATTCTCGCTGTTTATCGAGATCGCCTCAGTTTTTGGAGGTTGCTTTGTTTTGCCTTGTGCTAGGAAAGTTTTGCTTCCAATCCTGTGTTATCTCAGTCCTGGTGCGGCTACTTCCGCGTTTTGTGGCGTATCTCTCTAGATACGCTTTTAGAAATCCTTATCGGTCGTGTTTGGTTCTCCGAACCTTACACTCCCCCTTACACTTATCTATGAGTGCTTCTATTCTCTCTTGCATATGCTCAATCCTCTCCTTCACTCTCTCCATCTTCTCCTCCTGCACCTCCATCTGCATCATCTTTCCCGCCATTTTCTTTCTCTCCTCTCCCATCATATGCTGTTCTTCCTCCATTTCCTTCCTCTCCTCCTTCATTTGTGCGCTCTTTAGCTTCATCTCTGTCACGATCCTGATTAGGGCTGGACCTAAATGCAACGACCAAGAGACAGGTGAACAGTAATGGGTATTTATTAAGAGCCTTGGGGTAGACCCAAGCTGTACACACGTTAACACAATAGCAAAGAGGAATGAGGAAGTCCTCCGGCACAGCGAACTGCTCCAAGCCGGAGCTGGACCTTGATCACCCCTGGAAGTTCCAAGCCGGAACTTGGACTGGTACTGGACCGGCCGAAACAAACAGGAACTGGATCACGGAAACGAGGTGTGTTCCAAACCGGAACTGGACTTGTACTGGACCGGGAGGTCCACTCAGGAACTGGATCACGGGGACAACGGGTTGTTCCAAACCGGAACTGGACTTGATACGGGAGGTGAGTTCCGAACCGGAACTGGACCGGTTCTGGACCGGGAGGTCCAACAGGAACTGGATCACGGGAACGACGGGTTGTTCCAAACCGGAACTGGACTTGAAACGGGAGGTGAGTTCCGAACCGGAACTGGACTGGATCTGGACCGGGAGGTCCAACAGGTACTGGACTGAAGGCAGAGGTAGGTAAATGGCAGGACACGGCAGGGCAGAGCAGTGTAGCGGAGCTCAGGTTGGCCCGGTTGGGGCAGCTGGGCCACAGAGGAGTCTGGAACCGTAACCGCAGCACTGGAGGTAGCCACGGCCGGACAGGAACCACTGTAGGGTGGAGAGGCAGAGAACCCAACTGCGGGCGCAACGTTAGCTGGGAGCAGAGGTACCGCAACACACACAGGGAGACTTAACAGCTACAGACTGGAGGGTACAGGTGAAGCGGGGAATTTAAGTAGACAGGTTTAAAGGCAGAGTAAACCGCAACCGACAGGGCTGGATAACTACCAAACAGTTGGTTCTGGAACAGAGGAGCTAACAGGAAAAACCCACAGCAGAGTTTTAACGAACAGGACTAGAAAACAGGAGACCAGGATACAAACGAAGTACGTTACAGAGAAGCAAACAGGGTAAGGAAGGCAACACAAGTAGTGAACCAACACTGGAGGGGAGACAGCAGGTGGGTTAAATAGGGGAGTGAAATTGAAACCAATAACGAAAGCGTGAGGAATGTAACCGAGGGTGATTGATTAATTAACAGGTGAGGAATGCATGCCACAAGAGGGAAAAGAGATAGGTTGAAACCGAAGTGGGGGAACAGAGTGAAACAAACAGAAGGAACACACCCAGTCTGCAGCAACAGGGAAAACATGGACAAGGGAATCAAACATGACACGGAGGGACATGGCAAAACAAGGAAAACGGACTGGATGGGAACGGGACGTTACAATCTCCTCCATTTTCTCTCTCCTCATCCATCCTCGCTCTCTCTTTCACCATACTCTGCCTCTCCCTCATCAACGTATCTCTCTCTGAGCATATCTCCCTCTCCATCTTCTCCCTATCTGCCTCCATCTTTCTTCTTTGTATCTCCATCCATTCTTTCTCCCTCTCCCACAGCTCATTCTGCAAAGCAATCTCTTCCTCCAAAAACTCCCTCTCATGTGCCATACTCTCTCTCTCTCTTTCAATTTTCTCACTCTCCCACTCCATTATCTCCCTATCACTTGCCACCATTATTTTATCTAAAATGATCCTTTCTTTCTCTAACTCAATCTCCTCCATCTTCAGCTCCATGCTCTCTTGCTCTTGTGCCATCTTCCCCATCTCCCTTTCCATTAGCTCTCTCTCCTCATCCATCCTTTCTCTGCCTCAATCATCTTCCTTTCTTTCTCTATTGTTTCTCTCTCTGCCTCCATCTGCATCATCTTTCTCTCCATGTTCTTTCTCTCCTCTGCCATCATACACCGCTCTTCCTCCATTTCCTTCCTCTCCTCTTCCATCTGTGCGCTCTTTACCTTCATCTCCCCCTCCATCCTCTCTCTCTCCTCCACCATACTTTGCCTCTCCCAAGCCCACAGATCTCTCTCCAAACACATTCCCCTCTCCATTTCTTCCCTCTGCTTCTCCACCTGGTCCATTTTCCACCTTACCAATACCGCCTTATCCCTGTTTCTTCGACTCATCATCTTCACCTCCAGAGCCGCCTTCTCTCTTCATCCTTTGCCTTTATCCAGGCTAAAACAAGTTAATTGTTCATTTCCACCGCCATTGACATGGCAGCATCAACGTTCTTTACACCTGCGCTCTATTTAATAGAAAGAAAAAGGATACAATCAGGTGCAAGCTTATGCACAATACAAAATTTTAGCTAAAGAAATTGCAGTGGTCCCATTCCCAAATGATAATGCCAATTGTTTTTTCCACTCAAAAGGTTTCATTGTTCCAGTTTGTGTACAATAAAGATTGTAGCAGAAGATTTTATTATTATGTAAGAATTTCATTATTATTTCACCAATATAGCCATAAAAATATACCATTGTTCATAAGCTGGTAAACACATTGATTGAATTCAGGTTTCTATCAAGGGCCCAAAACTATGGTCCAGATAACAAATCTGATCCTTTTTAATATTTTAGACCAGCAATGCTTGTGCTGAAAAGATTTACTAATTACTTTTCCAGACTGGACCCAGAAAAATCAGGGTCAGGCAGTGCCACCCCATCCTATGTGCAAGATATGCACAGTGCGTAGAGCCCGCCTCATGCAAAAGGGCCCCTTCTTGGCTTATAAGCACTCTTTGAAATGTGCCCCCGTCCGTCCGTGATTGCAATCCCCCACCCCCCACAAATCTCGCTGCTCGGGGTCAGCCCTCAGATCAAGCTATACAGTGCAGTCCAAAAGTGTTGGGACACTACACTAAAAAAAATACCATAAAAACGGCAACATTGCTGCCAGTCTTTTAACCGTTTTCTTATAACCATTCCAGTAAAACCATTTACAGTATAACCATTCGAAACACGCAAAACCTCCCATTTAAATATGGCTGTTTGCGGCAGGAGTAATTTACGTAATTAAGTGTGAAATGATGCAAATACTTTGGCTGCGCCCGCAAAATAGCAACAACCCTTTATTTGGGATCATAGATCGACCCCTTGGTTGGCTGTAAGTCGGGTCTGAGGAATCAAATGAGCCTCAAACCATCACTCTGCTGCCAGATATGCAGTATACATGGATGGATCACTTAAGTGCCTGACTTATTTTTACACAAGAGTGGGTCCTCTAAAATGGGGGGACTATGTATAAAAAGGGATATAATTGCTACCAATTTCAAATTAAAAGTTGAAAGTCTTTTAACTTCATAGTGACTGTTACATTTCAAATGCAATGGAATACAGAGCCAAAACAACAAAAAAATGTTTCACTGTCCAAATACTTTACTATATAGGCTATATAAATGTATCATCTGTGACTGCAGTCAAATAGCTATAATCTAAAGACATTGATCATTTGGTAATTCATTCTGGCACTGTCATGAGTTGTCTGATTTTGCCTTTTTCTCATGAGCAACCTAACAACACATTAGTAATAGTATGACTTTTCACAGATTTGATATATGCTCATCAGAAGTGTCAATATACACTCATGACAATGCAAGATACGGCATTATTACAATTGAAATGCAGTAATTTTTTGTAAGCCTATGCTGTTGTGTTCACACAGCCTGTTAGTAGCCTATGAGTCATTCTATAATTAGGGGTACATTTCATATCAACCAAAAAGTGAAGAAATCAGTTTTCTTTTTTGATAAACAATCTAGTTGTTTCCATAATATACCCCCTAAATGTGCTAAATTCATAAATTGCCAAGCTTAAGCTCTAATGACTTTTTAAATATTTTAATGAAAATAAACATTTGATTCATTATTTTGTCAACTGTGTTACAGACAAATGTTGTGTCATATAGAACATGAATGAGGTACTACACATTTGATAACACATTTGTTTGAAAGTGTTTGAGTCTATTCACCAGGGGCTTTGAGGTTGTCTGTGTAACTGATTTGAAAATATGAATTTTGAGCTTCATAATGGACATTCTGTTGGATGCTATCAGGAAGGATGAATATTTTTTCAACATAAATCCACATTACACTGAATTTAGAGTTATTCACCATCCTTATGCAAGACTTCCCTCTCTAGAGATATCCCCTATCTTTTTTGTTACAGTTTAGCCAACATTTAAAAGATTTATGACACAAAAACCACACGTAACACAGTTGACAGACAAAATAACACAGTTGACAGGATTAACACAGTTGACAGGACACATTAGGAGAACAGGAGACTTTCTTCCTTCCAGCACTTCTCTGTCTGAAATGATACACAAATCACTACTTAATTGATCATGTGTTCCATGCTTACTGAACAGAGAAAGGATGACAAGCTGTTACTCTAGACTTTTCATCATCATTTCATTCTTCTTTTTCATAATTTTCTGTTCAATAAATCTCTACCTTGACATCTGAGGTTGTGGCTCAACTTCAGGACTCTGGGGTGGAGTAACCTGGTTCTCTATCACTTTCTTTCTCTCTCTGCTCTGGCGTTGGGCTCTTCTCCAATATGCTCGTTTCCTTCTCTTCTCCCTCTCACTATCTTTCACTGTCTTCACCTTTGCTAGCTTTTTGTTCTCATGCCACGTCTCTCTGTGTTTCTGTAAATATGCAGCCCTTCTCTCAGGATCAGCATTACGCCGAGCCCTGTACTGCCGCTGCTTCTCAGCAGCAGATGAACCCATCTCCCTAAAACACAAATCACTTCATATTATGTAAGGATCATTTCAAACCACTGAATCATATCAAAATCATCTATACTCCATGAAACCATTGTGATATATAGTGTTTAGATCAGTTAAATTAATCCATTCTAATGCAAATCATGTTTTTAAGCAATTCTTATGCAATTACTATGTAATTTCTGTGTAATAATAATAGTTCATGACTTTTTTTATCAACAACACTCAATATAAGCATAAACTATGACAATAAACTGTCAACATTGTCAGCCGTGTTAATCCCTGTCAACTGTGTTACAGTTGATGGGTAACACAATTGACAGGTAACACAGTTGACATTTCGGCCATTTTAGGGCCTTGTGCTAACTGCAGACTTTGGACCTGTCGCCACATGACCTTGATCAACTCATGTTTTCATACACTTTCTCTGCATATTTGTAAATATAACATCTAAATCACGTTCACAAGAACATGTTGATAACACAGTTGACGATCAATTAATCCACTATGTGCACACAATAATATTGATGAAATATTGAAGAGAAGGAGTAGAAAGTTACCACACTGTCTTCAAACCGCCCTCCCTGACGGAAGTGACATCACGTGATGTTGGACATGTGACTTTGGAGCAAACCATTGCTGATTTATAGGGGCTTTTTCAATGGGTAACACAGTTGACAGAGATTTCTCGGACACACACAAAGTGGATTATTTAATGTACATGAATGAGCCAAATAGTTTTTAAAACACCTTTCTCATATTTTAATGATTATTTTGAACAAATAATTATGAAAATTATATACAAAAACATGTATTTTAGTGTTAATCTGAAGAGCAAAACCTGACATTTAGCAAATCGGACAGCACAAAAACAGCAAATTCCAGTATAGAATATGCATTTTCTGCAAAATAAATTATGGGACCTGTTGACTTTTTTGTATTAAATGAAAGAGAAATGTGCCCCTTTATAAAATTGATCATTGCTTGAAGTGAATATTTAGTAAAATTGATAAATACAGCCCATGGGGCATGACATGTACCCCTAATTATAGAATGACTCCTATATTGTAAACTCCCCATCACGGCATTAGGCCTACGTTCGGCTAAATTTACCACTTACCCGAGATCGTAACTTCCGGAATAAATCCATCGTCAACGTTAACTATATGATCCACTGCTCTAGTAACGTAGAAGCAAATAGGTAACTCCAGAACAAATATTACCTGAATATATAGAACTTTCAGGGGCACGCCACAGATGCCAGTTACGTCACGCGAACATCAAATTGCCTATATTGTAGCCTAGGGAGGCTACTGTCTGTATAGGCCTGGCTAATGGATTAAAATGATAGGCTAATAATAAAAATAACGGGCTATATAACGTTACCAGTATTACGACTACTAAATGCGTAGGCTTATACTGAATCCGTGTTTCAACTCAGATTAGTAGCTAATTCAGGTGAATATAAAAATGCTAATTCATACATTGGCTCGAATTAATAGCCTAGCCTACTCGATTTTGATTGGCGGGCAACGACTAGGCTCAAATGTATCATGTAACGTTAGTCTCAATTTCATAAGCAATCCCAAATTCCCTAATTTTCAACAATAAACGCGCTGGTAAACACCTGTGAATAATAAAATTAATATCATTAAATAATAAAACTGCATTCATTTAGGCCTACTCAAAGGTGTAATATATAATCAGTGTTATACCTGTAGGGTAGTAAATCATCAATGACCATCTTTAAAATGCCTTCTTTTGTTAATTCTTTTAACAGAAAATTACGTTAACAAATTTTGTCAACATATTTTCCCCCCGATTTATAATGCCTCATTGCCATTGTAATCCATAAACTGCAGTATCTTCTGAAGATTTGGAGGAGCACAGACTAGCATGCACGCCCCTATAATGTGTGAAACCAGCCACTGCTTTTGGACTCTGCATTCAAGCAGCTAAACTGTACAGGAATTGCAGAACTTCACATCTTGCACAGTTGACGCTGACAGAACACAGGAGCCTGACTGACCAGATCAGTCCTACTGCAAAACTAACATAGATTATATTCTGCCCTGCAAGGCTGGCGGCCAGTCAGCAATTGTGGGCCAAGGGTGCATCACTGCACATATAGACAAATAGAATTATTTTGTATATCAATATATTGATATACAAAATAATTCTATTTTGTATATCAATATATTGTTTGTGATTACAGTATCACATATAAAGACCATCTTACTCAGGTTAAAACACCTGTCGTAAACACAAATGCCATGAAAAGAATCTTGGATTAGTCAAACTCAGATGAGCATCTGAAAAGATTTCAGCCAGTTTAATCAGCACAGATCATGAAAGGAAAGACACCTCAGCAGAGATGTCTGTAGTAAAATGTGACACTCAATGACGTATGAATACAGGGATGTATGAGGATGAAAACAGGCCATTCAACTCTGGTTCAATGCTCTGCTGCATCTGCTCTGAAGTACATCTACAACAAATGCATTACAGTCCCTCATTTAGCCCTCAGAGAGTGGCACTTTGCATTCTGTGGTGTGACGTCACCAAATGACCATTCCAAGGCCTCTGAGTAGCCCACTGTGTAACACACGTAATGACATCATCAGTCCACACTATAACCCTCCCCTTACCTACCAGAAAATGCTGTGCTTATTAACAATAAACAACATTATAATTTAGAGCGCATGTTTTGGGTACTGTAGTTCTGAGTATTGTAGTTCTTAGTAGTGCATAGTTTTGTGTGTTGTTGTGAATGCCTGTACTTTTGGACATAATTATATTCTTACTACTCAATTAACTTCCATCTACAGTCCTTTCACTTGACACTGGCATAAATATTTTGGATTACAAATGCATTAAATATATATTCAATTCAGTCCTTTATGAGGTTTTACCCCAAAATAATTTACAATTTGTAAATAATGCAATATTACACCTTTATCAGGAAGCCTTTGCCGAAAGACTCCTCATAACTCTCTTAAGACTTGGGAGTGTATTAGACAAACTGATGAGTCTTGAGAGCATGAGGGATAAATAATAGGGATCCCACACATCCAGTGGTGTGTTAGAGTGTTTGTGTTTACAGACAGGGCTGTCCTCAGGTTTGAGTCCAGGTAACAGGCAGTGCCCTGGATGAGCCAGCAGAGGTCAGTGTTGCTCACAGTGCGCCAGCTGTTTCTCGCAGAGCAGGCAGAGGTAGGGCTGGTCGTCGCAGTGCACTCTCTGATGTTTTCGATAGTAGTTGGACTGCTTGTCGTTTTGACCACAGCGGCTGCACTGGTAGCTCTTCTCGCCATCGTGGATGCGCTGGTGCCGCCGCAGATTGCTGAAGCTCTGGAAGATATCGCCACAGATGGGACAGCTGCAGCCCTGCTGGCCCCTACAGTGGCGCTCATGCGCTTCCTGACTGCGGTGCAGGGAGAAGCGCTTATCGCAGCTGCTGCAACGGAAAGGCTTCTCACCAGAGTGCATGCTCTGGTGTCGCCGCAGGTGGTCCATGCGGCGGAAGGCTTTTCCACATGCACTGCACAGGTATGGTTTGTAGTCTGGGTCCAGGTACCGGGAGCACGGAAACTTCATGCGAGGGGTAAAGCCGTCGGCACGGATGGTGAAGTGCTGGGGGGTTCCCCGGTTGTGGGGGCAATGCAGAGGACCACTTGGCATGTTGCTCCTTCCCCCGTTGAGCAAAGAGTCACACCCCCGCTGATCAGGGGGTAACCGGTCTGAGAGGAAAAAGCTGTGTGGAATGCAGAAGGGTTCAGTATCAGGGTCCCCTTCTCCCTCTACACCCTGACTGTCTGCTACTGTGCGCCCACACTCCGTCATGCAGAAAAGCTCGGGATCCGGAAACACCCTGTGAATATATGTCGGCTCCATGTCCAGCACCTCCTCTTTGATATGCACACAACTCACTTCTGGGCAGCTCTCTGGCCCTGCCTCCTCCAGCTCCAGCACCTCCTCTTTGATGGAAAACACATCTATCTGGTGCAGCTCTTGCTTGATGGCTGCAGGGTCCAGCCCCTGGTCCTCCTCAAGTGGCTCCTGTTTAACACTCGATACTGGTAGCTCCATCACTCGAAAAATCGCACAGCAGACCTGTAAACAGTTAGAATGGCATTTAAGGCACGGAAAAACGTAAACGCCATTATAATATAACAAAAGGAGAAAATAACATTAACTTGCACATGGACTGCTAAAGCTGTCTCACCACAATGACATATGTGCCTCAATTTGATGCAAATTATTATATTAAAGACATTGTTGGCCAAAATGTGGTAACTTCAGACCAACAGTAGGATACAATATTTAAACTGTAAACGTATGATCATGCTAATTACCGATAGTTTGCAAGGTAGGCTATGTTGTGAATGAACTAGGCTATGCAAAACCGCAACCGGATAAGCAAGCCACTGTCTGGTGTACTCTTCGGAAATCTGATTCGATCAAGCAAATACAAACAACACAGACTTAAATAATAAAAATAAAATACAAAGACAACCGTAACTGGGTTCCTCTGATTCAATAAATCCTGTTACTGTATCTGTCTGACATGTAACCTCACGGAGGTCGTTCAGACGACTGTCCAGCAAGATATTGTACAAGAGCTCCGGAAGAGCTAGCTACTTAGGTTAACCTGCCGCAAACCGTAGCCTAGCTTGCCGTTTCAAACAAGATTTCTATATAATTTATCCACCTGCATACTTCAAAAACATGCAATCTGAAAAGCACATTAAAGCTTCTGATTTCTAAGTACTCGCATTTTCTAATCGCAGGATGACTCGTTTTTTGATTGGCCGTGATATTGCGATCTGTGAGTTGTTATTGGTCCATAGTCAAACGGAGTATCATACTGTATATTGTCATGCAGTAATGAAACCCTGTTTGATATGCCTCCTCTTTTAGGAACACGTATGGAAACTGAACTAAGTCCTTTGTTTATGCGACGGTTTGCGACTTTCATAAACGTTAATCGTACCCACCCAAGGCTGAAATGTCTGCTGATCCACTCGAGAGCTGGAACTGAAGAAGAGGCCTTAACATTTGCTCCCTTTTTATGCTTTTAACAGGTTAAGGAGCAATGTGTGTACAAGAGCCGTAAAAATAAATAAATAAACTTGTTATGGGGCCCCGCCCCTTCACAAGAAATACCCAATTACACACAGAGAGTTCGTCAAATGAACCAATCAAAGCAGGAAGTTTTAGGTGATTCTGAAAACCTAGTGGGACTAGTGGAACTGGGAAACATTAGCGCATGCCCATTTCAATCGTCGCCCCCTCCTCGAATTTCCTCGCCATTAGATCCAAAATAGTTTGGTTTAAATGGTGGTTTAAATTGAAGACGGAAGTCCACAAGTGTATCTAGAGGAATCTTGAAAGATTCTGTATCTCTGTAGCCTATTCTGTAAGGTCCCTCCAATTTTCACTAATCTCATAAAACACTAGCCTATAGAAGACAACTCTGTTATCCTTGCAAAGAAAGGGAGCCGAATAATTGACTGTCACCCGACTGTCACACGATGTGACACACCTCTGGGAGGGACAGAACAGCTGGAAAAGGGGAGATGCGATAACTGCATTTCACTGGTGTATTTATTTTCTTTAGCCTTTAAGAGTGAGCAAACGAACAGTACTTCACCACTCACCCTTGCGGGATCCTTGTTTGAAATAATATACTAAAACTATATTAACAATTCCTAAAGAAATTGTAGGTGTGGTTGCTTCACAGTGTTATCAATTGCTGGGAATGGCATAGAAAGATGGGAATATAGTATAGTGTGAGCTGGAAAATAAAAGGTGGAGATGGTATGAACGGGTAATGCGGTATAAGGGATCTAGTGAAGGTGAAAGTGTTAGGTGATGTATTTTGTGGTAAGTAGTCTAAAGAACCTGGAAGTGATACAAAGAAGTAATGAATTGTGATGAAAGCAAAAAAAGGTAGTGTCAAATCATCTGGGATAGTATTGTTGGGTTATAACAGTGTTGTAGAGGAAGGCATTGTGAATGCCCTATTTACTGTGTCCTGTGTACTAGCATACTGCTTACTGTAGGCTATACTGCAGTGACATGCAGTATGCAAAAATCCTCCATATAAACCCGGACATAAGTAGGCTATATCAGTTTCCTTTACACTCTTTTAGCTATATCATCTGGGGATATTGAGAACACTCAATTTGGCTGCATAGGTAAGGCTAGCCTAATTTAACAACTTTTAAAAAAAGTATACTCAACTGGCATACTCAAATAGTAGGTAAGTGTGCTGATTCAGACTATTCGGACACAGTCGTAGTTGTGTTTGATTAATAGACTGTAGAAGAATATGTGTTAATTCAATTTTTGCCTAGGTTTTAACCAAATGCTCATCTACTGATTTCTCCACTTCAACAATGTTCCAGGTTTCTTCTCCTGACTTATTTTTCCATAGAGTTCAATTAAAGAAAATGTGTCAGGAGAAACAACCCTTAAAGTGATCCATCCATATCTACTGCATATCTGGCAGCAGAGTGATGGTTTGAGGCTCGTTTGATACCTCAGACCCTTGATGACTTACAGCCATTTCACCAACCATGTATTTCATAATGTTCCCATTAATAATTTACAGCTAAATCTAGTCCCATCCCCTAATTCCCATAGAGATCCATTCAAATGCAGAGATGTTATAGTATTGTTTGTAGGAGTACCAGAAAATAAGATATCAAGAGTCTTTTCATATTGTTGGGTCACATACATCAGGAAGTCATGGCATGCAAAGGATATGTGACCAAATATTAAACATGATTACTTTATTCTACATTATGTTAAACTGTCCAATATTTTTTATGCCCGAAAATGGGGGGGGGGGGGGGGGGGGGGACTATGTACAAAAGGTTCCATAATTTCAATTGTAATAAAGTTGTAATAATTTCACTGTAATAAAGTTAGTAAATAAAGTTTCAAACAAAATGCATAATTTTTGTTGTTGCAACTATAGTTTGAGATTTCCAAAGCAAACTTGTGAACAAATGGCAGGTGACTTTGGCATAACATGAGTAACACAGACAAAAGTTATTGCCACACAATAACCAACCAAGAGTTTTCTTGTTTTCATATGTTGCAATGGTCAAAGGTCGCTCAGGTACAAAAACAAGGATGTTCCATCAATTCACTGAATAGTGAAACAGGTGAATACAACACCCACTCAATGTAAACGTACCGTCAGTAACACTGGAATTGCCCATAACCAATGCTAATTTGTAAAGCATGGAGGATGGATCACAATCGTTTGTAGCAATACAGAACAATAACCATTTTACTATTTAAAAAGTGATTTAAAGGATTTCAAATTAATCTAGCATTGGTATACTGAATAAAGCTCTCAAAGCTAAAAGAAAGTATGGTCCAAGACTGCAGTATGAAATATCTTTATTTACAGAACAGCTTAGGGACATCACAATGTAATCAGAAGGGGCGAGGTAAAGTCTTAGGTGGGGATAGAGGATAGAGGGCACATCAGGCGATTGGCTCGGTTTAGAAAATTAAGGTCAATCAACATGCAGTAGAGGAGGGGAAGGGGAATTGGCCATTTGGGCGGAGAGTGAGCCGCTGACTGATGAGTGTGTCTGCAAATGTCTTCTTCATGGACAGGAGGACTATGGGATTAGCTGGTGGCAAGTCCTCAGCCCTGCCAGCCACGAGGGCCCCCGTGTCTGCGGCGACAGGAACCAAGCAGTGTCTCGAGGGCCATCTTCAGAAATGCCTGGAAGTTACTGCTTCTCCTTCTGTTGTCCTATAGGGGACAGAGGACAGCAACAGATATCTTATCTTAAGACATACCCAGCTTGGAGCCTCTTTCATGTATCTCAGAAGTGTTTATTAAGAGAAATCCTGTCTCTATAAGAGTGGGTCTCTCTGGTTTATGAAAATGAACAGTCTGTCCAGATAAGGATTTTAAAACTAATGAAAGAAATATGGTAAAAAACAATAGCTTTTTGATCCCAAAAAGGGATAACCAATAATGTTTGTTTACAATAAGACTGGTTTTGTCCCCCTGGATGATGTCTTTCCTGTAAAATGTGAAGATCAGCACTTATGGGAAAAAGCAGTAGCCCAAAATTATGCTGTCATTCACGGATTGATAAGAATCCATTAAAACACTCAGTTCTCTACAGGAAATATTGATTCAAATCAAAAGGTATTTGAACACACACAATGTTCCTATCCAATATGGGTTTCGGGAAGCCTGAGGGGTGGATTCCAATTGCTTTTTTTATCTGTCCTCTTCTCCTCGGTCCTTGCCTGACCCGGAAATCAATCGAGGTTCGCCATCTTTAAGGACATTCCAAACCGGTAAACGTCCGCGGAGGAGCGAGGAGTGGGGAACGAGGAGGCTCCTTTCCATTTATTAAAAAGCGCTGATCCATAATGACAATCATTCTTTATAACTAACAAAAGCTATGTTTATTCATGAAAAAAGAAGCTAAAAACAATATAGTTAAGCACATAAGCATAATATGACACTAACGCTTGATTGAGCAAGGACGTTCCATTTGCCTAATGCATGTCGCCTCGATCCTCCGTCCTCGTATCTGATCCTTGTATCCTTTCCTCGCGTCCTCTGTTGAGCGGAACTAAGGAGTGAGGAAAGGACGTGAGGAAAGGATGCAAGGAGTAAAAATAAGCGATTGGAATGAACCCAATGTCTCTCCCATTACTGAATTACAATGTATGCAGGGGAAAAGGATCTACGCCACAAGTGGACCAAATCCAGGTCCCTCTTGCTCCAACTCCTTGTTAAGCACTTACCTCCCTGTTTCTCATCTCCCTTCTGATCACCTTTCTTGGGCTGATCCTTGGGGCTCTGAGGAGGCTGTAGTCATGCAAATATCTTTAGTCTTCAATCTTTATTATTTGCTGTTACATATCTTTAAATGTTATAGCTGTTACTTATCTTTATTTCTGGCCTTTCAAAGCACCCTTTCCCTGGCTTACAGAAGGAGATATAGCATGGTCACCTACCTATTCTCAGCTACCATTGCCAATAGATATAATAGTGTTGTTTAAACATGAGACATTTTCAGCCATTCATTCTGAGATCTACAGTCTGAAATCTAACATTCTTGAAATTTACAGCCCATAATCTCTGAGATTCTAAAAACAAACAACCTTAAATCTTCCACAATCTAAAATGTGGGCTAGTGTGCAACCTCAAACATTATGAAACCACCACTGAAAATCACATCATTCTTACTTGTTTTAACAATGCAGGTATTATAATCATACCTTTGGGTTGGATTTCTTGTCCGACTTATTACCTGGGGAGCAGAGGGAGTATGTGATTAGTCAACTGAATTATATATTGATGAGTCAGGCTTCATGATCCCAATTGAGTTAGGCTACTGTATTATGTCATTCTCTGACTTGTTTAAACCAAAAGTTGCAGCAACTCTACAGCAAACCAATAAGATTGGGAAAAAAAACAAAAAAACTTGAGTCACAGTTTACATAATAGTATTCAATTCCACCTATTCTAGTCAATTCTAATGTTAATGGAGCCTCACCCTCTTTTATCTAAAAAAATAAATTAAGACAATGCCTATTACATCACCTAAAACACAATTTTCTCTGACTCTGTCACAACCATCTTAATCTTCTGTGCAAAAAAAGACAGAGAAACAACCTTGATAGTTGATACCAGATTGCCTCCTTAAATAACATAATCCCACCGTCACTTCATCATGTGTGCCATCACTGTGCTTATCTTGTGTAGCCTTATAATAAGACATACGTAGGTATAAGGTAAAATGAACGAGCAGTCTGGTGAGTATAGTGATTCTAAAACCGTGTGACTGCGCTACGTTCGTTAAAATGGGATTAAGGGCGCGTTAAGTAACTGAGCTCAGAGCGTAGCTGAGCACTTTTGGATGTGGATCAGAGAGGAGCAATACGGAAGTACATCGTATCGACCCAAGTACACGGACGATTATACGCATTGTAATATAAAATAACGATTTAATGGTAAAATCAACGTGTTAAATAAAGTAAATTTGACTGTCACACAATCATTTTGGTGCTACTTTGAATAATTTCCATTGAAAAATACAGCTTCAGTGTGTGTAGGCCTGTGTGTATGTGAGCGCGCTCTGCTGACGCAGCTGTTAGTAGCCTACTCAGACGGTTGTTGACAGTTGTTCAGCGCTCACGTAGAGCAGAACGTTAAGTGATTCAAAATCCGCTCAGTGCTCACAGTGAGCATTCTCACCGTGAGCGCTCAGTTACTTAACGCGCCCTTTTATACAGTCCATGAACGCGCCCTAATGTTCATTCAAATCATCCATCTTCCACAGTTGGCCGCGAACGTTGACGTCGTTCCATCGCTAGCAACACCAGTCCTGTCGTAGATCTCATTTTCCCACACTACAAATGTTGTTGAGGACATGTTTTGTACCCAGGAAATCGCGGACACTTTGATTGATTTGTGAAAATCAGACACTTGAGCGACGCGACATCGTCTTGAGGTATTGGAACCAAAACGTCAATAAAACGACTCTACATAAATTATCTGATGAGCAGGCACTGTTGATTGCGGTTTAGCAAGCTAACATTATCTCATCAAAGTTGCTAGCTGACTAACGACGTTGGCCTCAATGGCCTGGTCTTCGCAATGTACCGACTTAGCTAACGTTACGGAATGCTAACGTTGTATGATTTACAGATAATCGCAGCATTGGATTTACCTCAAACAATATACGCACGGTATATTGTTGTTGTCTGCCATTAAATAAATTCACAACTAATTTAGCCTAGCTTATAACGCTGTAAATTAACTAAGTTAACGTTACGTAGATTTGTTTAACAGTCGTTAGCTAACGTTACTTTCTCCTTGTCGCTTGGCGAGGCGCCACTGCCGTTCGGGCCGCATAAACGTAACTTTAAGGTTAAAAGTTATGGGATAATTAACTTATGGAGTGTTTGGATATGTTGAATTGGGCTCATACTGCAACTTTGCTTATTTATTTAATGAAACTTGATGGAATCTAGGCGTTAGTCCGGCTGAAATAGACCAGTGATTTTCACCAGCCCAACCCAGACCTGGAGCTTCTTGTCTGCATTTGAAGACAGACCCCTGCAGACATTCAATAACATCTTAAAGTACGAAACAACAGTCAATCTGCAGCATTCTATTGTAAGTAAATTATTTTAAAAAAATGTTGCTATAGTTCACTGGTTTTCAAGTTCGGTCCTGGGGGTCCCCTTGTGTATGATTTTCGTACCAACCACAGTTACAACCCCAGAATATTAACAAGCTGTTCATTTTTCTTAATTAGGTACGAAATTAGGTGCTTTTCATGCTTATATGGATCATTTATCCTCTTAAGAAGCCACATTATGTCAGAAATAGCTATGCATGCCATTTAGAATACACGTCCCATGTTCACATTGTGCTATATTGCAATTACATTAAAGGAGCTATATCGACAGCCTCATAACAAAAGTGCTTAAGTAATTTTTTGTAGTTTTGAGAAAAAGGCAAAAAACTGCTGCAATTCTACGTCAATGAGTATTTATTAACTCTTTTACAAACACATATCAATGGCTGCTAAATGAAATACAGATCATGTGACTGTATTATGATTACATAATGGCTAATGATGACTTAGGCAAAAATATTGAAAACTGAGTGGGACTTATATTTATATATAAGGCATTTATATACATGACTTAGGCAAAAGTCGAGAATCCACTGATGACTTAGGCAAATGTCAAGTATCTACTGGTACAGAGAAAGTATCAAATTTGACACTTCCTAGGCAGATTTATGCTTCCAAATGGGGTAAGCTGTCAAAATAATGGTGACAGTGTTGAGGCAAGACGTGCTTCATTGACTGCAAATCATTGAACATAGCATAAAGTGGTTCAGGAAGTGCACAGCGACCTGCAGTGACTTGAGCATTTTTACACTGTTGACGAATGATAAATCAAGTGATTTAGGCAGAAAATCTCAAAATGTCCAAAAAATGACTTAGGCACTTTTGTTATGAGGCTGTCGATATGTAACATTGACACCGAGCGTTTAAAATGGGTACTGCAGTCCAAATTCACAATATTGGAGAGTTGTCTCCGCCCCAGATTCGAAGCTCACGCGGTTTGCCAGGTTGAGGACACGAGCACAAGACGAGCCGAGCGCAACATTATATTTTGAGACGAGCTTATTCTATTTTGACAATGACAAGCGACGACGAGTCCTACACTGTAAGTTGATCAGCTAATGTATACATTTGCAATTTATTTATTGTTTGCAAATTATAAACAAGCATATGTGGATTTTCTATAACTCTGTCAGTGTTAGCTAGATGCATGGCTGGCTATGTTTATGGTCACACAGATATAAGTTAATGTTAGTGGTATGTTTAGTTAGTAACTATATACATATATATATATTTAAATCTTTAGCTAGCTAAATGAAAACAATGTTGAACATACTTAGGCATTTGCAAATCGGCTGTTGGAGTGCTGGAGTACATCTGGTTGTTCGTAATGGGCAGTGGGCGGAGTCAACTCGGAGAGTAGTGAATCACACAGGCCAAAACAAATACGGACGTTCCGACCCGGAATGGAAATTTCAAAGGAGAACATACTGGCTGTAGCATTATTGTCGGAGAAGCCAGTATTTCGACTTAGCATGTTTCCTTAATCTCTGATGACATATCATGGTAATTTTATGATTTAGTACAGTAAATGTGTTACATATAGCTCCTTTAAGGGTTAACACAATTATTAACTGCTAAAACTAAAGACTGAGGTGAAGAAATAGGCTCCTAATTAAGTCGTTGAACACAAGATGTGTTTAAATTCTTTCATAATTTTGTCCTTAAACTTATTAACAATGCAGCTTTGTCTCGTTATCATTTGCATTGTCTTTGAATTCTTCATGATCTACCAAATGGTTCATTTTAGTAGCCATGTGTCATCACTTTCACCAATTAGGAGCCTATTGATTCATCTTGGTCTTTAATTCGATTACTTAAATATTTTTTTCTCTCTTTTAATGAGATTGTTTGCAATATAGTACAGTATGAACATGGGACATTTATTCCCCATGGCATGCATAACTATTTCTGACATATTGTGCCTTAAGAGGGTAAATAATCCCTCAAATTGTTAAAATTCTGGGATTGTTATTTTGGTTGGAACGAAAACCAGCACACACAGGAGAGCCCCAGGACCGAACTTGAACCACTGCATAGTGGAAATGACCTATAAACCATGAAATCATTCCTGTTCACTTGATAGTAACATAACATTTGCAAAATATATAGGCTATTTCGGGTCAATTGAACTTGTATGTCGATTACACAGGTTAATTTAGCCCATATTTAAAGATACTTTTTATTTTATTTTTTTATCACCATAGCCTACCTTTTGATCCTGGCATTGTGGCTGCGCTCCAATGTCCCTGTGTTTTCAGAAAATGCTATGCCAAGCGTCGTCCTCCACTGGCATTTATGGCCCTGACTAGTGAATACGGGCGTCACCGGGGCCCCTTCGGGAAAGAGCGACTGGAACAAGCAAAGAGTCCAGTCAGCTGGGCCGTTGGGCCGTAGTGCGCCTTTGCTGAGCTCAGGCGAAACGCAGAAGCGCCCACCCCGATCGTAATAATCCACCCTTTGTCCACCAGCCCCGGGGCTTTGTCCAAATGAACTTACAGAAAGCATGCACCGCGGTCAATCTTTCATTGCCAAGCTAATTAGCATTCTCTAATACGGATAAATTAGGATTATGCGATAGTGTGTTTTGTCATTTTAAAATAATACAAGTATTCAAAGATTAATAATAATAATTTAATAATTTTATTATTATTAATTTATGAGTAATAATATTTAGTGAATGCTCTAAAGAACAGGATGTTGAAACAATAGCATCTTATACTTTCCATGGTTGTTTGATGGTTTATATGGTGTTTCATGTAGCCTTGGAACTGCATCATGGTATGCATCATGGCGCCCAAATGATTATAGTATGTATCCTGATAATAAATAGCTTCTATCTTTTAGGTCAGTCTGGTTAATGCAACCTGATCTCATGTGAATTCGGCAATATGTACCGATTGTTAGTGTCTCAAAAAACGGTACCTGTTTCCGAATTTTGCACAAGCGCCCCCATGAGCCTGTACTGGGAACTACTGACTAATGCTCAGTTGTAGAGTGTAAGGAGATTTCGTGAAAGATACATAATGCGAGAGAAGCTTGTGATAGAAAAATATAGTTGTGCAAATATAGATTCTTTAAATCTTAACAGTTCGGGCATGAGCCCGAGTTACGTGAACTCCTATGAGGTTATGTTTAGGGGTTGGGCGGGACCCTGGGACATTTTTTAATTTTTTATAATTTTTTAATTTTTTATAATTTATTTTATTTCAAAATTGTTGGTAACAATATGGTAGCAAAAAGGGACACTATCTTAACAGTTCGGGCATGAGCCCGAGTTACGTGAACTCCTGTGAGGTTATGTTTAGGGGTTGTGGGTGGGGTACGGGAATCACTAATTTTGTAATATTTTTTTTGTCACTAATTTTTTGTCAAGAAAAGCAGTGGGACGCGTGACGTCATATACTACTACCCTCACACGTGATGTTTTCGGCCTATCACAGCCTTTAGTCAGTAGTTCCCAGTACAGGCTCATGGGGGCGCTTGTGCAAAATTCGGAAACAGGTACCGTTTTTTGAGACACTAACAATCGGTACATATTGCCGAATTTCATGAGATCAGGCTCGGTTAATGGTATCAGCCAAGCTAATTCTGAACATTAATACAATGCTTCAATTAGCCTATACTACAACCCCTGGCAAAAATTATGGAATCACCACACTTAGAGGATGTTCACCCAGCTTTTTTACTTCGTAGCAAATAAACAAATCGCAGATATGACACAACAAAATTTTTGTTTAATACCTGAACATTCTGGCTTTGTGAAACATACCTCAAACAAATTCAATTAAATTATTTTAATTAATGGCATATTTTTTTCCAGATCAAGTAGAGGAAAAAATTATGGAATCACTCAATGTTGAGGAAAAAATTATGGAATCATCAACAAAAAAAAAATCACAATTAGTACTTTGTTGCTCCTCCTCAGGTTTTTATGATGGCCTGAATTCTTTGAGGCATGGACTTCACTAATGAAAAACAATATTCTCCATCAAGCCGGTTCCAACTTTCTCGAATAGCGGTTGACAGATCAGCTTTGCAGGATGGAGCCTTGTCATGGACCAATATTTTAAATTTCCACCATAAATTTTCAATCGGATTGAGATCCCGACTGTTTGCTGGCCATGTCATTGAGTTGCTATGCCTTTCCTGAAGAAAAGCTTTAACACTCTTTGGTCTGTGGCAAGATGCATTATCATCCTGAAAAATGACTTCATCATCACCAAACCTATTTTCAATCGATGGAATGAGAAAAGTGTCCAAAATATCAAAGTATACCTGTGCATTGACTGTAGAGGTAATGATTGCCATCTCCCCTGGTCCTTTACCTGACATGCAACTCCATATCATAAATGACTGGGGAAATTTGATTGTTTTCTTCAGGCAGCCATCTTTATATGTTTCATTAGAACGGCACCAGACAAAAGTTCTAGCATCATCTCCTTGGCAATGCAGATTTGTGATTCATCACTGAATGTCACTTTCATCCAATCATCCACACTCCATGATTGCTTCATTGCTTTAGCCCACTGTAACCTTGTTTTCTTCTGTTTAGATGTTAGTGCTGGTTTTCGTTTGGCTTTTCTATATGTAAATCCCATTTCATTCAGCCGCCCATTTGTTTTTCATTTGTTTTGTTGTGCATTTTCTATTTTCTTTGAGTTTTCTATCCTGACGCTTTGACGTCTTCCCTGGTCTACCCGTATGTTTTCCTTTTATAACCTTCATATTTTGTTTATACTTGCACCAAATTTTAGACACAGCTGACTGGGAACAACCAACATCTTTTGCCACACTCCGTGTTGGATTTCCTTCTTGAAAGAGTTTTATAATCCTTTCCATTGTTTCAATTGACAACTCTTTTGTTGGGGCCAAGTTTCCTTTCAATTAGCCAAGTCCAACAGCTCGTTAAGGTTTGTAAGCATTCTCTTTTAACTGCAGACTAATTTGTATTTTTAGACTTGTGCCGGTATTTGTTTTAGAAATGCAAATTACAAGGTGATTCCATAATTTTTTCCTCAACATTGAGTGATTCCATATTTTTTTACTTGATCTGGAAAAAAATATGCCATTAATTAAAATAATTTAATTCAATTTGTTTGAGGTATGTTTCACAAAGCCAGAATGTTCAGCTATTAAACAAAAATTGTTTTGTGTCATATCTGTGATTTGTTTATTTGCTACAAAGTAAAAAAGCTGGGTGAACATCCTCTAAATGTGGTGATTCCATATTTTTTGCCAGGGGTTGTATAAAACTAATTAGTGATAAGTAGAGAAGAATAAGGGAATACTCTAATACACTGTATCTTGCAGTCCTTGTTCATACATTTCATAGTCAATCCCTCATGACTAATGCAGCATTGTTTCTGAAAGGTGTAAATGAAAGGTTGTCCAATATACAATGTGCAGGAGAATCTCCTTTTCAATTCTCCACTACAATTCTTTCATCCAAGCACCTGTTGCTCTTTAATAACCTGTTATGCAAACCTTATACACAATGATAAAAAAATATAATTACGACTACATACACTCATATGTTAGCCATCCTGAAACAAATGCAGATGCAGATAGTTTAAGAGGGTTGTTTTCAAACAAGAACTTGCAAGACAGATCGAGTGAGACAATTGTATTCCTTCCTTTAACAATGAACATTGGGGACAACTAGTCCCCTGTGTCCTTCTACTGTATCAACGTGCTTCTTCCAGAGTCAGCATAATAGAACTTAATCTCAGATGTCTGAAGAGAGAAACTGTAACGTTCCGTTCCCATCCCGTCCGTTTTCCGTGTTTTGCCCTTTCCCTCCGTGTCATGTTTGATTCCCTTTGTCCGTGTTTTCCCCGTTGCTGCAGACTGGGCGTGTTCCTTCCGTTTGTTTCACTCCTTTTCCCCACTCCGGTTTCAGCCTATCTCCTTTCCCCGTTGCTGCATGCATTCCTTACACTTCAATTGTTCAATCACCCTCTCTTACATTTGCACGCCTTCTTAATTGTTTCCAATCTCACTTCCCTATTTAACCCTCCGGCTCGCTGCTATTCAGCGCCAGTTCGTTAACGTTGTTCGTTTGTATCCTGGTCCTTGAATCCCTGTCCTGTGCCTCTAAACTTCAGTTTGGTTTTGTCTCGGTGCTTTAATGCTCACTGCCTGCTGTTGTTTGCTAACCAGTCCTGTCTGTTTGCGGTTCTTCCTGCCTGAATATTGCCTGTCTCGTTAACCACCATTCTACTGTTTCTGCCAGTCTGTAGCTGTTTACCACTCCCTGTTTGTGTTGCGGTACCTCTGCCTCCACCTGACGTTGCGCCCGCAGCTGGGTGTTCTGCTTCTCCATACTACAGTGGTTCCTGTCCGGCCGTGGCTACCGCCATTGCTACGGTTACGGTTGCAGCCACCACTGTTGCCCTGCTGCCCCAACCGGGCCAACCTGAGCTCCGCTGCACTGCTCTGCCTTGCCGTATCCAGCTGCTACCCCTTCCTCTGCTTCCAGTACCTGGTTACCTGTTATAAGTATTCCTCGGCTCCCCTTCCTTCCATTCCATTATATTCCATAACCGGTTGTCCTGTCTGTCCAGATCCGTCCAGTCCAGTTCCTGTCCAGTTCCGGTTTGGAACTTACCTGAGAGACCCGCACAGTCCAGTTCTGGTCTGGAACATTCCAGTGTTCCAGTTAGCCCGATCCAGTTCCTGTCAGCCCAGTTCCGGTTTGGAACTTCAGTGTCCTGTACCAAGTCCAGTTCCGGTCTGGAACATTCCAGTGTTCCAGTTTAACCCGATCCAGTTCCTGTCAGCCCAGTTCCGGTTTGGAACTTCAGTTTCCCGTACCAAGTCCAGTTCCGGTTTGGAACATCCAGTGTCCTGTACCAAGTCCAGTTCCGGTTTGGAACAACTCCGTGTTTCCGTGATCCAGTTCCAGTTCGACTATCCAGTCCAAGTCCAGTCCAGTCCCGGTTTGGAACATCCAGTGTCCCGTGCCAAGTCCAGTTCCGGTTTGGAACAACTCCGTGTTCCCGTGATCCAGTTCCAGTTTGACTATCCAGTCCCAGTCCAGTCCAGTTCCGGTTTGGAACAACTCCATGCTCCTGTGATCCAGTTCCAGTTATTCCGTTCCAGTTTCCTGTCCTGCCCAGTTCCGGTTGGAACTACAGGGTTCCAGCAACAAGTCCAGTTCCGGCTTGGAACAACCTGTTGCCGTTCAAGTCCAGCTCCGGCTTGGAGCAGATTCAAGTTCCGGAGAGATTCCTGACTTTATTATTATTGTTATTATCTGTGTACAGCTTGGGACTACCCCAAGCTATAATAATAAATTACCTTTTTCTGTCCCTCTGCCTCCTGGTCGTTGCATTTGGGTCCAGCCCGTATTAGGTTCATGACAGAAACAACAGTATTTCAGAAAGTATTAAGCTGGGATATGAATCTCTCCACATTAAAATATAAAACTGACAGTAGAACAGTTTTTAAAAATGCAGTTATGTGTATTTTATTTAATCAATGAAGGCAATTATTAATTTTTATTAATCTACATAGTGTTTCATTAACCTGGCCCCACCCCTTCCCATCAATCCTGTCTTGTTCAGTCAGGGAATCGAAGAATGGACTTAGTCCCCTACCTGAGAGCCTACCTGTATTCAGTCAATCATTAATCTGAGTGTCCGGGAAGGTCTCTCTCGGTGAACATGAGTCCGCGTAGAGGCGGAACTGATTGGACTCCATAGTCGATGGGCTTTTATTTCTGTTAAAAATTTCTGTTTGATAACCAAGATCTCAGCAGCACTTTTTCTCAGGGTGAGCTGGGCGAGCAGTTCCCTTCACAGCATCAAGGTTTGTAATCTGGGAAGTGTCTGCTAAATCATTGTAATGTTTTGATAAGCCTTTGGCGTTTGTGTCTGTTGGTTTATGTTTCTTCCATTCACAATATCAGCATTGGCATCTGCATAGTTTTACAGCAGATTTTAGTTTAAGATCAGTGTTCACTACATTTCTTTTCTTTCTTTCCTTCTTTGGCACATCGATGGTTTGTTTACTTTAAGATTATACATGTGTGTGGGATTGATGTGAGTGTATCTGCAGCACTGTTATCATTAGATTTGGTGAAATTGGAAGATGGTGGATCTCTTGACCACTGACTGAGCTACTCTACATTATTCCCAGGGGCTGGACTGAGGGTGTGATCCTGTGAGAAGATGAGTAGAGGAACCAACTGCAGCTGGACTGGGGCAGAGATTCCTCTGTCCTCTGAGTTCTTCAGTGGTGAGGGGGTTGGGGCAATTTTGAGGGGGCATGGCCAGGGTTGATGAGTGGGATCAGGGGTGAGGTACGGGATCATGTAAGGAAGTGAAGGTTCGGGGGTGAGGTAGTTTCATGGAGTGGAGTCTTAGATGGAGTCTTAAAATGCAGTGGTGGCCAGTGAGCTGTAGACAGAAACTTCACTTTTGTGATACTTGATAATTATTCTGCTCCCAAGTAGAAAAACATGCCAAAAAAACCTCCAAGCAGCTAATGATTCCTTTGTGCTGGATTGAATCAGTGAGAGCATGAATGTTTGTCACATGAAATCAGTTTAGTGATTATAAACAACTGGTTTCAAGTGAAACAAGCTACAAGCGGTCCATGCAGTGCAGGGCATTAGAGAGACATTGAGACCTGACAGCATGCCTGGAGAGATTAAACTAAACTAAATATCTTGTGTAGTCAAATGGTGGGTGTGGGTGGTGGCTGTGGTGTTCTGCATTGTGCTCAACTGGTTGATAATTGCCTTCTAGGTGAAGCCAACAAACCAAAAAGCACTATGAACATCTGAGGGATTAAACATCAGTGCATTTTGTTTTTTCAATAAATAAAAAGAAATTTAAAAAAATATACTTTTACAATTAGATTTATTCTGTAAATTATATTATCATGGACATTGGCTGTTTTGACCATGCTGGTCTTTAAGCCCTAGACCCTGAGCTTTTTTCTTGCCACTGTTACCTTTGGCTTGCTCTTGTGGGGGGTTTAGGCTGGGTTTTGCTGTGAAGTGCATTGTGACAACTAGTTGTGAAATGCGCTATATAAATAAATATTGATTCCTTTACTTTTTCACATATACTGTATTCCTTTATCTATTTTCCTAGTTCTCAAGTCCCATATTTAGTAGTTCTTCTATTTCCTATTTTCTTCCTCCAACATAAGGTGGCACACTTGGGCCACAATATTATAATGTGAAAGGAGGTAGCTAAGGTGGCTAGGTCATTTGCAATGTAGCACAATGTCAATATGGGACTTTTACTCTTCATGGTATGTATAACTATTTCTGACATAATGTGTCAGTATCAAATGGCATTGATATCGATAACCTAGTGTGAAGGAATTTAGAGGATGTATAATAAAAGTCCAACACCAACTTAGACGCACACATGGTCAGCCGTAGTTCGACATATCGCCATCAGCATTGTGAAAATATATACATTTTTGGCTGATTGCGCCTGAAATAGCAGATTTATTTGGAGCGTTGACAAGAACCATTTGGTGAAGGATGCAGTACTGTGGTTTCAGATAGGTCTGCTAAAATGTCTATTGGTTTATTCCCCAAATATACCTCCGATAAGCAATATAGGCTAATGCGTTTGTTGTCAGCATTCCCATGTTTTGCCAAAGGTTTAAACTTGGAAAAAGGTGGTTGAATTCAATCTTGCCCATTTTCTTCAGTATGTTATGTCAGTGCTTGACAATGCTTGGTGTAACTTGTACATATCAAGAGACGCATCTTTCTGCATCGATAGAACGGGTTGGAAGTATCATTTTACTTTCTTGCCAAGAACCTGGATTCAAATTCAGGGCGAGTTTCATCAAGTGTGCAGACTTGCCTGGGGTCAGGAACTATCATAGCCTCAAGGGATTTGTGCACTGGTTGAAACAACACTGGTTGTTTATTTTTGGAGTGCATCAGCATTGTAATTTCAGTGTCTTGAATGGTTGGACACATTCGCTATTTGTTTGGCCTGTGCTGTGCATCTGCTGAACCAGTGTTTGATATTAATTTTTAAGTAGTCCAGTCTTGTTTTATGTACATTTCATGCACTAGTACTACTTTCACCCTGGCAGTCCATTCCTCTGTTAGGGGTGCGTCCCAATATTCTTCACTCCTCTCCTCCTTTCCTCCACTCCCCCACGACCACTCGTCTCCTACCCGGAAGTATGCAAAACTGCCTGTACGTTTAATGAACAAGTAGTTGCATGTACAGTATACAATGAACCTTACATTGCGGATTGCGTCAAGACCTTAATATGTAACCATTAATATGTAATTAATATTAAATCAGCAACATTAGATCTACACAAAGATCCGTTTCCGGGCCACGGGGGAAAAGAGGGTGCATTTTTCGAGTATTGGGTATGCAAATGCACGATCTGATTGGTGGCCAGCCATTAAATCAAACGGCTAACAAAGGGTCAACTGAAACAATTTGTGAATGTGATCATAGAAATTCAGGGTCACCAAAATGCAGTGGCATACCGTGGCATGTAGAACCAGGGGTGCTTCCCAATACTCGAAAAATGCATCCTCCTTTCCTCCACTACCATCTCCTCTCCTCCGTGCCTCGGTAACGGATCTTTGTGTCCTAATCTAATGTTGCTGATTACATATAAATTGTTATATATTCATTATTGTCTCAACATGAACAGCAATGTCAGGTACATTGTATACTATACATGCAACTACTTGTACTTGAAACGTACAGGCTGTTTTGGATACAAGTGGTAGGAGACAAGTGGAGGAAAGGAGGTGAGGAGTGAAGAATATTGGGACACACCCCAGGCCATCAGTAACCTTACCTTTAAACGGAGGATAAATCTCAACCTGTTTCCATTTGTATTTCTTGATGATCAATCAAGCAATTAATTACCTGAAAAACAAATATCAATAAATAGGCCTATAGCGATTTATGAATGTGCTAGCATTTTTCTTTGTGACATAAAATTGTGTAACATTTAAATATATGTAGTGGCTGCTGGTGTGCTAGAAAAAGGGAGAACCAAACACTACCCTCAGCCTGTTTCCATTTATTTTTCTTTATTAATAATCAACAATTATTCTGCTAAATAATCAAAGACCAATATGTAACCTATAATGATTATGAAATGGTAATGACACAGATAACTACAACATGAGATTGTTTAACAAGGATGGCAATAATCTGAATAAATTGGAGAAAGACAATTCCAAAGCTTTCTCTGAATTTTATCTCACGTTGTATCGTTTTCTTCCCATCATGTTACAGAATGTAATGAATTTTAAGATGGCATCAATTTAGTCAAAATGATTAAACATTAAAAAGCATAAATATAAAGAGTAAAATCTCGCTAAGCATATCGAACCAGTGTTGAGCGCAATGCATAATTCAGGCAAGAAAATTAATTTATGAGAATCTGTGCTGTTTCATGAGCATTTAAACTGCAGAATCTTCGCATTATATATTGACATATTGGGCTCTATTTTAATAAACCAAACGCAATGGTGAACGCAAGAGTAATCGCTTGGCGGTATCGCTCTGAGGGTGTGTCGGCGAGAAATTTGGTAATTTCATGACGGCAATCTTGGCGCATCTGATGGCGGTATTGCTAAAAGGCTGGGTTTAAATGTCCAAGGTGTGTCTCTATGGTAGCCAATCAAATAGTTGTTCTCATGCTTTTAAAAAAAAGCCAGTTGGAACGCAATCGCTCCATGCAATTTCATAATGAGCAACCCAAACGCACTGGACCGTCAACGACAAGAGCGATTTTCCGCACAGAAAATCAGACATACTTGCAACAGAAGTACAGACTAGGACTAGTAATTTATGGATCACAATCCACACCACCTCGTCTCCCAGAAGTTCGGAAGGCACGGGAGGAGGTGGCGAATGCATTAATTAGCCTACATGAGGTGATGTAGGCATAATTATGATTCAAATGGTAGGCTTATGATTCAACTGTGTCAATGTGTAATTTATAGGCTATTAGCCTACATGATCGCAAGTTTCTTGTAAACTGTCCTGTTTTATTCTAGTAGTTTAAATTAAAATTAATTCATTAATAATAATTATAGGCTATTTGTTCATTAAATGGAAGTGTAATGTTGGCATCACCTATAGACACTACATAGAACTACATGACTAATAAGTTGGCAAATTGCCAGAGTCTATTGCGTTGCCGCTAAGAGGTGGTTCTAGCTGATCATAACGCAATGGGTTTTCGTTGGTTCCAATTGTCACTGAGCCGAAAGTATTTTAGAACACGCCCCAGACAGCGCCACCCATCCCACTGCAGCGCAAGCGAAAGGATGTTATGTTGAGAATTTGTTGATCCTAGCGGTATTGCTGAGAAACGCCATAGCGCCAGTTTTAAGACGTTGATGCTGTCAACAAGCTTGCGTTTGACTATACCGTCCCCTTGCGCTGGTTTGAAAATAGAGCCCATTATGTCATCATAAATGTGGATACTGCACAAGTTTATGATGCAAAGAACAATAATGCTACCTCAAAATAAATAGGTAATCATTATACCTATTGCTCTTGGTTATTGAGCAAACCAATTGTTTGATTGTTAATCAGGCAAAGTAAATGGAAACGGGTTGATAATAATCATTTGTTAAAAGGTAATGTTACTTTGTTAAAAGGCCTTTTTCTAGATCCCACGGTACATCGCTGAAAAAATGTGTGGGGAGCTTGTTACAGAGACAAGTTTGATTTGAGCATATAATGAAGTTTGCTGTTTGATAGGGTAAGCAAGTCATTCTAAGATAGCTTGTAAATGTATAACTCTTATACTTCAGAAGTGAGGCATATTTCTGAAGTGTAACTTAACGTTAAGGCACAAGGCACCGCGGTGGTGCAGCGGGCTAAGGCGCAGACTTTGTCTGTGCGGTTGCGCCCCGAGGATCGGCGGGGGGTTCAATCCCCGGTCCTGCCAGATCCGAGCATTTGCGGCTGCTCCCGGGGTGGGGGGAGGGGCTCGGAGAGAATCGCTGTGCACTGAACGACCCTGGGCGAGTTGGAATCACGGTCAGGAGCTCGAGGAATCGCATCCTAAAGAGGACGTAGCACCCTCCTTCCCACTACCGGCTGACAGGGTTGTGTAGCAGTGATTCTCTAGTGGTTGCTACACGGGGAGAATTGAATTAGAATAGGGGTTCAATTGGCTACCAAATTTGGAGAAAATGGGAAAAAACTCAGAATCAAATTTAAAAACATTAAGCAAAGGTCGCCTTTGGCAGCCTTGTAGCAGCCAATAATGTAATAACTACCGTTAATGTAATAACTGCCAATAACGTAATAATTTTTCCGTTCTTAATGTAATAAAAGTCGATCATGTAATAACTTACCAATAATGTAATAAAATCTCTGAACCAATAACGTAATAACTTTTTGCGCATAATGTAATAAGTTATATATAAGTTATAATAAGTTATTACATTATTGGCTGGTTATTACATTATTAGCTGGGTTAAAAAAAATCATAAAAAATGTAATAACTGGAGCCAATAATGTAATGATATACTTATATCACTTTATTTAAAGTTTTTTTTATTGGCTATAAAGTGTCACACTTCCATGACACTTACCCTTACAGTTGCCTCTTTCAAATACCTGCTCAAAAACCTGACCACACACGCATGCACACACACGCACGCACGCACGCACGCACGCACGCACGCACGCACGCACGCACGCACGCACACACACACACACACACACACACACACACACACCTACTCTCTCTCTCTCTAGGAATTAAGACAATTTATTTGTTTGTGTAACTTGAGGGTTAGACTTATCTCCGGCCCTGCCTTCTACTCCTTAGCCATTTGAGTACCAAATGAAGTGCGAGCACACATGTTTGCAAACACAGACAATTACTCTTATGTCATAATATGAAATCTATACCTCTTTGAAGATGTTGTGGTCTCAAATAAAAAAGACCACCACTTCTTTCCATGAAAAATAGAATCTTTAATCAAGTGTATTTAAATAACTTCTTCTACCAAACTGGCATTATTATGCCTTGTGCTCAACTTTCAACCTCTTAATGAAAAATTCTAAACTGTAAAATATAGTATATAACATGACCTACAAAGATAACTTTGGTAACAAATCTTTCAGTTTTATAATGATAATAAAGGACGGTTTACGGTCACTTTTTTAAAGAACTAAACATTCTCTTGATACTGTTCTGTACATTTGACAAAATGGAGGTATGGTGCTGGAGGTAAAGTTCAATCTCAAATGAAAAGTAAGTTCCACTCATTTACAAATATAAAAAAGAACTCGAGAGAATCAAAATTAAATTATCTGCTGACTGAAAAAACAAAAACAAAACACCAACAAAAAAACTGTCATTAATTCTTCCAGTAGATGTCCTTAAGTTTGTATTGTCCGAAGGCTATGTGACTGAGCAGAATCCAGGCTTTCATCCATCGTTTGTCCTTACTAAATAACTCTTTTATACGTGTGCTGAGACCACTGCCGCGTCCAGCAGCCTTGTATAGCTTCATAACACTAATGGAACAGTCATTCTCTTTGTCCAGTTCCAAACTCTCTGCAAGTGCCTCTCTTATGTACAGGTTGGGATAATATGGTCTAGATAGTTCACGGAATAAGAGTGAGACTCTATTGAATGTCCCCAGCATTGACATATCTAGATTGAGACTTAACTCAATAATTTTTTATAAGATTTCTGATGGTAGATATTGAGCTCCAGGCTCATTGCCAGGATCCACTACCATGTCAACCAAAGGGTTAGCCATAGACTGAACTTCAGGGTTAGCCAGAGGCCCAGCTTCAGGGTGAGCCAGAGGGCCAGGTTCAAGGTCAACCAGAAGTCCAGGTTCAGGGTCAGCCAGAAGTCCAGGTTCAGGGTCAGCCAGAAGTCCAGGTTCAGGGTCAGCCAGAAGGCCAAGTTCCAGGTCAGCCAGAATGCCTGGTTCAGGGTCAGCCAGAGGGCCAGGTTCGGGGTCAGCCAGAATGCCTGGTTCAGGGTCAGCCAGAATGCCTGGTTCAGGGTCAACTCCAGTAGGTGTCCTAACTGGTTTTCTGAAACACAGTCTTTGTCTCTCTGCCTCCTGAATGGCCTGAATGTAAGGAAAAGTTGGTCCATCTAAACTTACATAATATGGCCCTCAGCAATATGGCCAAGAACCAAAATAGGCAAGCTTTCACAATAACAACCAGATGGTGAGATAACAGAGGTTGCATCCAAACCAAGAGTTGACACAACAAGAAACTGAACATTGAATATCTGGGAGGCTCTTTGAAGAGTTATGTGGTCACCATATGTGCCATGTTGTGCCATCCTCTGTAAATAATCCCCCCATGTCCCCTCCACATACTCAGAAAGTGGCGTCCCATCCACTCCATGAGGATGAAATGTTAGATCAGCCACAATTTCTTCTCGCAATGTTGATACAGAACGGAATATTGCAAGGGTGGCCAATTGGTCAGCAATAGCAGCAAATTGGCAACTGCCATCTGGAATCGGTTCTAAACGAATGTTCAGGTTTGATGATTCAAAAGACTCCAGTCGTTCCTCATGTGTGTAAGGAATTAGCAGGCGGGTTTGCTGAACCGTTTTGGGCTTTGAGCGCTGCTTTTCCTCCAGTCTTGTGACACTGGTCACATCAGACACTGAAAACCACATTTGTGTTGGAGTGGGGCTATTGGGCATACGGAACTGAACCTTATATTTGTACAACTTCTTTTCACAACTAAACCTGGTAATACAAAGTGCCTTTGTGAAACTCTACGATTACCGCTCTTCACCCTGACCAACACATTGTCATTTACCGTATATTTAGAGGGTGGATGACTTCTAGACAAAGTCATTCGTCTTGCGCAGCGTTGTGTTGCCTTTCGTGCCCTTCTCCTAATGTTCATTCGGTTTTCCTCAAACAAAAGCCTATGCTTTTGGGTGGGCAGTGTTTTGTGGGTTGGTTGACAGTGTTCTTCATGAACTTGAGCTGGGGAACAGGTTAACCGATTGGACAGTCTATGACTTTTTCTTCCATAGTACACCTGAAAAGGAGACATCCAACTCAAAACCTCCTTTGGGTCTTCATTCATTATCCTGGCATAAATTGGCAAATGCTTGACCCAGTTGACTCCTCCTTGTTGATAGTTAACTAGGTCATACATGATCTTTTTCCTCAGTACACGGTGGGTCCTTTCCACTTTACCCTGGCTCTGGGGATGATATGGCGAGCTCTGAATTATTTTCACCTGAAGGGATTCCATGAGTTTTCGTACCGCACCTTTGAATTCCTTTCCTTGATCATGCTGTAAAACCTTCGGTGTACCATGCTCAGAGTAAATATCCTCAAGATGTTTGGCAATCTCAATGCTCTGTTTACTCTTCAATGGTCTTAGCCATATATGTCTGCTAAATACATCAACTATGGTCAGGATGTACCTATATGTGGCTCGGCCATGCGCAACTCTCCATTTCCCCATGTCAAGAAGGTCAATCTGGTGGCGATCTTGAACTGCTTTGGCTTTAATGGATTTTGGAATGGGTTTGTTTCCAAATGTTGCCTTATGCAGATAGTAGCGTCTTGACCTGTCCAATGTGTCTTGCACACTAGTTCGACTGATGCCAGAGTATTCTTCTCTAAGGTGTATGTTCACCTTTCTTGCACCAGAGCCTTTTGTTCATCAAGAACCCTGTTCACAACTGCAGGGATAGTTGACTTCTTAGCTACCAATTTTCCACCAAATGTAATTGCCTGGCCATCCTCACTAACAGCGTAAAGTTGCCTATTACGCCACAGTCGAACAAGAGCAGCACGCTGGGTCCTTGATCTCTGTGCTACAGGGACATTAAATTCCCCCTTGAGTGCCTTGAGTATCACATCATAGGTCTCATCTGACATTGCTCTCTGTCCATGTCCTGTACATACCCAAATGATACAGAACAGGAGAACGATTGATTGCAATATTCTCATTGTTCCAGATCTGTCAAATACATGAAATGGTTAGGGCTAGGGTTACTGGTATTATAAAATTGTTGTCATAGCTAGCAAATAGATAGCCTACAGTTAGCTATAGTCAGTTAACTTTAATTAAAACAATCTCAAAAATGTGTATATCCTCTTGCACTAAATATATAAGAAATGTTAATCTATGTGCATGAATCTCAACTAAATAAACTGTATTTACTAAATTAAATTAAATCACTAATTACCTTTCAACATGTGTGATAAGGAAGAAGTTTGCAGACAAAGAAGAAAGCCTAGCACATGTCAGAGTCACATGACTGGATAACTTGTCAATCAACGGCCATCTAGTGGTCAATTATAGGGACTGCCAAAGAAAATACACATCTTCAAGAATGAACTATAGATATTATTTGCTTCAGTTTTCGACTCTTTGTCGAGCTTGTCATGACTATTCAAATAGCCAGGGATGTAAATAGGGCAAGGACTCTGATTTGGTAATACATTTTCATGTAACCTTTCAGGAGTCAGGTTTGGTATAGAGAGAGTGCTGAATAGCTAGTGTGGTTGAAACAGTTTGCTTGAAAAAGTGATTCAAATATGTTTAATTAAAGATGAAATTTTTCATGAAAAGAAATGGTGGGCTTCGTATTCGAGGACAAAGCATCTTCAAAGAGGTATAGATTTCATATTATGACATAAGAGTAATTGTCTGTGTTTGCAAACATGTGTGCTCGCACTTCATTTGGTACTCAAATGGTTAAGGAGTAGAAGGCAGGGCCGGAGATAAGTCTAACCATCAAGTTACACAAACAAATAAATTGTCTTAATTCCTAGAGAGAGAGTAGGTGTGTGTGTGTGTGTGTGTGTGTGTGTGTGTGTGTGTGTGTGTGTGTGTGTGTGTGTGTGTGTGTGTGTGTGCATGCGTGTGTGGTCAGGTTTTGAGCAGGTATTTGAAAAAGGCAACAGTAAGGGTAAGTGTCATGGAAGTGTGACACTTTATAGCCAATAAATAAAACTTTAAATAAAGTGATATAAGTATATTATTACATTATTGGCTCCAGTTATTACATTTTTTATGATTTTTTTAAACCCAGCTAATAATGTAATAACAAGCCAATAATGTAATAATTTATTCCATTATGCGCTTAAAGTTATTACGTTATTGGTTCAAAGATTTTATTACATTATTGGTAAGTTATTACATTATCGACTTTTATTACATTAAGAACGGAAAAATGATTACGTTATTGGCAGTTATTACATTAATGGTAGTTATTACATTATTGGCTGCTACAAGCCTGTAAGAACAGTATCAACATTTTATCTTTTATCTAAAGCAATAATGGCAGTAATATCATTTTGTAGATTTACAATTACAAACACAATTTTCCAGCATAGTCTGAGATAGAAATTTGGGAGAAATCACAGAAAGGGAGGTGGTTGTTTAACGGGTGTGAAATGCATTGGCAGCTATGAAATTACCATTGATTTACAGTCAAGCCGGAAAGTGCACACTCCTTTCACCTTCTCCACATTTTATTACGTTACAGACATATTCTACAATAGATTGAGTTCATTTTTTGTCACAAAAAAAAAAAACAGGTTTTTAGACATTTGTGCTAATTTATAAAAAATCTAAATGTAAAATATCATATGTACACAAGTGATATGACACCCAAAAGTGAGCTGAGGTGCATTTTGTTTCCACTGATACTGCTTGAGATGTTTCTACAACTTAATTGGAGTCCACCTGTGATAAATTCAATTGATTGAACATGATTGGGGATTGCCAACACCTGCCTATATAAGGTCCCACAGTTGACAGTGCATGTCAGAGCAAACTCCAAGCCATGGGGTCAAAGGAATTATCTGCAGACCTCAGAAACAGGATTGTGTCAAGGCATAGATCTGGAGAAGGGTACGGAAAAATCTCTGCAGCTTTACAGGTCCCAAAGAGCACAGTGGCCACCATCATTCATAAATGGAAGAAGTTTGGAACCACCAAGAATCTTCCTAGACCTGGCCGCCCGGCCAAACTGAGCAATGGGGGAAGACGGGCCTTGGCCAGGGAGGTGAGCAGGAACCCAAGGGTCACTCTGACAGAGCTCCAGCGTATCCTTGTGGAGATGGGAGAACCTTTCAGAAGATCAACCATCCAGGCAGCACTCCACCAATCAGGCCTTTATAGAGTGGCCAGACGGAAGCCCCTCCTTAGTAAAAGGCACGTCACAGCCCGCTTGGAGTTTGCCAAAAGGCACCTAGAGGACTCTCAAACCATGATAATCAAGATTCTCTGGTCTGATAAAACCAAAAATTAACTTTTTGGCCTGAATACCAAGCGTCACGTCTGGAGGAAAACAGGCACTTCGGAGAAAGTCTGTGCATGTCCTTGAGTGGCCCAGCCAGAGCCCAGACCTGAATCCAATTGAACATCTGTGGAAAGAGCTGAAAATGGCTGTCTACCGACGCTCCCCATCCAACCTGACGGAGCTTGCAAGGATATGCCAAGAGGAATGGGCAAAAATGTCCAGAAACAAGTGTGCCAAGCTCTTAGCTTCTTTCCCAAGACGCCTTGAAGCTGTAATCGCTGCCAAAGGTACAGCAACCAAGTATTAGGCTAAGGGTGTGTACAGATATGTAACCCCTAAATAACCTATTTTTGTCAGTAAAATAAAATTGCATATTTTCTAAAAACCTGTTTTCACTTCGTCATTATTGGCTATTGTGTGTAGATGTTTGAGGCAAAAAATGAACTCAATCTATTGTAGTATAAGTCTGTAACGTAATAAAACATGGAGAAGGTGAAAGGAGTGTGCAGACTTTCCGGCTTGACGATTTTTCTTACACATCTTAACTAAATCTGTTAATGGTGTTGCATTTATTTGTACCAGTTGTGTGTATTAAAGGCAAAGACAGTGTTTGTCGGAGGTAACTGATGTTAAAGTACTTTTTTTCGTCCTGTCTACTTAACAAGCCTACCTAATAGTATGGAAGGGTGCTGATTCATGCTGGTGCGTCCCAATATTCTTCACTCCCCACCTCCTTTCCTCCACTCCCCCACTACCACTCCTCTCCTACCCGGAAGTACGCAAAACTGCCTGAACGTTTTGAGTACAAGTACAGTATACAATGTACCTGACATTGAGGTTTGCATCGAGACATTAATATGTAATTCAGATGTAATCAGCAACATTAGATTAAAACACAAAGATCCGTTTCCAGGGCACGGAGGAGACGAGGTGGTAGTAGAGGAAAGGAGGGTGCATTTTTCGATTATTGGGACGCACCCCTGGTTTATCTCAAAAAGAAATCCAAAGGAATCAGTAGCTGATGGGTGGTCCATACTAAACAGGTGACTTTATAATTATGAAAAGCTTTAATAACAGGTGCAGGACATTTATGAGTCAATCGTGGTGTTTATTGATTGTGCAGCACAGTGTCAGAGCTGTGGGGTAGAGCTGAAAAGGAGTGAACATGATTAAACCAGGTACTGGGAAGGACTGTCTTCTGTCTGACTGCGTGTAGATGTTTATTTCCTGGTTGAGCTTTTACGTTTTAACTCCAGAGGGTGTGCACAGGGCTGCATGTCACCGTGTGTTTGTGTCACCGTGTGTTCGCACAGCTGTCTGTGTCTAATGTGCATCTGCGTAGCACTGCCTGTGTCACAGTACATCAGTGCAGCTCTGCACCATAGTGAGTTCATCCGGCTGCGCGTCAGTTTGCAGTCAGTCTATTCGACTGCATGTCTCTACAGTGATCAAGAAGGACCTATGGCTGTTCCTCATTCCTGCTGGCCTGGCCGTCATCATGCTGATCTTGTTCCTGGAGGAGATGGGTTTCTTCTACCGAAATGTGTCATCCCCCAGGCGCAGGTGCCTCTCCCTGTGGATCGTGGGCATGTACCCGGTATGGTCCCGCTGATACAGTCTCTTTATGATATGGTCCTACAGTGATACAGTCCCATTGTTCTTCCATTAAGCCTTTTTTGCATGCTTTCTGTTTCTCAGGCGTTCGGAATGACCTCCATCACTGCTCTGTATGTGCCTCGCTCTTCCTCTCTCTGCAATTTCATCGCTTCACTGTGAGTATTTTCTGTACTATCTGTATTTTTTATCATAAGAATCTGACCCTACATTAATTTTCTCTCCCTCTCTCTCTTTCTCCCTCCATCTATCCCTCTGAAGGTATCACTCCATAACGTTGTTCAAGTTCATGGGCTTGATCACAGACTTTTTTGGGGGGAAGGCACGGATGCTTGAGGTTCTGGCTGGGCAGCAGGTTTCTCCAGACCCCTTTCCCTGCTGCTGCTGTTGTTGTATGCCCCTCATCGCCATCAACAGGTAACCAAGAACACCGATCGCCACCAAGAGGTAACCCAAAACACTGATCACCATTTACAGATAACACCAAATCCTGATTACTAACAACAGGCATATGGAACTAGGGTCATATGAAATATGGAAATTTGGAATTATTGGTAAAACATGCTAACTCATTTAGCTTCACACTTATAGAACATTCTAATTCAGGTTCAAAGTTTTAAAACATGCTGACTCATTTAAATTCAGGGCTACAGGGTGAAACCTGTTAACCTGTTTACAACTATAAAACAGCGAAAAAGAATCTTAACTCATTTTGCTTCAAAGCTGTAAATCTTGTGTTGCCTTTCATCTACTAATACATTTAGTCTTACAGGCATAGTAGCACATTTGGCCTCCTAGTTGTAAAACATGCCAACTCGTTTAGCCTTCAGGCTGTAGAAAATACTAACATTCAGCCTTACAGCTATAATAAAGCACTAACATTTTCAGTCTCACAACTATAAAACATGCTAATGCATTTATTGGTTTTGTGTGGCTAAAAGGTTTTGCACATGCTACAGGCCTTTTGCCCTTAGTGTCACAGCTGTAAAACATGCCCACACACCTGGGCTGTGTTCGGAATCGCTCCCTATTCACTCCCTCCCTATACACTACTTAGGGAATCTACATAGGGCACTATATAGGGATTCACTGGTGGAAAAGAAGGAGGTGATTTCGGACACTACATAGTCTGAATAGGTTACTTAGCAACGCGCAACGCTTGCGTGACAGCGGTCACCGGCTTGGTGAGAAAGCATGCAAGAAACGGTAAAAAAGTTCTCTTTTTTTATTTTGAACGAGGGTTTTGTTGTCTCGTTGTAGGTAGATAGGTAAGTTAGGTAACTAGGTAGCTAGCTAGCTAATTAAGTTGCATTTTCCATTAAACAGTAATAATTGTTAAATTAAAAAAATAGTTAACTTTGTAATATATTTAATCTGCCACGTTTATTTATATTTCGGTTATAAAGCCGATTAAACTAATTTAATATAGGCTACAAGATGAAACTTGCATTTATATTTACATTTGTAGACCAGCGCAGGCTCAGCCGTCGCCATCTTGACAAAAAAAATATCTCCGGTCATGTAGTGTACATCGTTTGTACCCTACATTTTGTGGTGCATTGTGGGGGATTTTGAGTGGACTATTTAGGGTGTCAAATTGACATTTTGAATTTTGGACACCCTACAAAATGGCTGATACCCTAAATAGTGCACTATATAGTGAATAGGGAGCGATTCCGAACACAGCCCTGGTCTCATTCCCAAGGCGTCATCAAGTGACGCTTGGGCAGCAGCCTACGGCGTCATCCTTTAGACGCAGAAGGAGGCCTTTTGAGTCATTAGTTGACGCAAATTTACGAATCCTACTATGGCGAAGGCTTTGCTCATGATAACCGACTGCGAGCATGCCCGCTCAGTCTTCGCCGTGTGCGCGTTGATTTTTCTGAGTTTGTGATTCCCGTACCCCACCCCCAACCCCTAAACATAACCTCACAGGAGTTCATGTAACTCGGGCTCATGCCTGAACTGTTAAGATAGTGGGCGAGCCCGACCACAGGAGTTCACGTAACTCTCTACCAGATGAAGAAAAAAAAAGCATAATATTGAAGTGCCTCAACCAAAGAAAAATTATGTGGCCACAACCGTCAATATACGACGCAAAAGGCTACCTTTGGCATCACATAGCGACGCTTGGGCAGAAGCGTCACTGTGACGAGTACGCGTGATACCACGTTGCACACACTTAGCCTCACAGCTGTAATACATGGCAACACACTTAGCCTCACAGCTGTAATACATGGCAACACACTTAGCCTCACAGCTGTAAAACATGGCAACACACTTAGCCTCACAGCTGTAAAGCATTGTTTAGCATCACCAGGAACAATAATGCTTTCTCTCCCAGTTTCAGTCTGGGTTGGATGACTGTGTTTGTTATCCAGCTCTCTGTGGTGAGAACCATCCTGTTCTTCCTCATGCTTGTGCTCTGGACAGATGAACAGTATGACTATGGAGATGTGAGTAGAACCTGTTGTGGGTCTAATGAAGGTGTGTCCACTTTCTGACCTTTTGTACCACCACTTCTGTGCCAATATACATTAAATACCCTTATCATGAATAACAACAACAATGAAAGCATGGATGCATAACAACCTTCCAACAGTAGTTGTACTTGCAATGCATTTTGCCAAAACGTGTCCTTAAGAGCAACATAGACTTTCGTCTGGACATAAGACTTCATATTTTTCTAGAAGAACACAATTTGTTGATGTGTTTTAATCTTATAATTTCCCATAATTTCAAATTCAAGTTTCCATTATTGCCACACAGCTAGGCTGATGGAATTACAGTTGTCCAAAGCTCAAAGCAATTCACTGTAAACAACTTGAAGTGCAAAAACTAAACCAGACAAGACATTACAAAAACAATACAGGATCCACACTGCCATCCCTGTGGAATGGTGTGATTAGGGTTGGTCTCTCCTCAGGTGGACTCTGTTAACCCCAATATCTACGTCAATATCATCATTGCCGTGTCCACGTTCCTCTCCTTCTATGGCTACCTGCTCTTCTACAAGGCCACAAAGCAGTCACTGAAAGGGTTTGGGCTCCGGACCAAATTCATCTGCATCATAGTGGTTCTGGTTCTGTGTGGCCTGCAGAGCGGGATCCTGGAGACTATGGGGGCACTGAAGGTCATCCCCTGCACCCCCCCCTTCTCTGACCTCATGAGGTCCCAACGTGAGTGCACTCCCTCTAAATGCCTACTCTTCTCTGTCATGTGATGTATCGGACTACAGTTTTGTTATGCTCTTATGGACAGCTCAATACAACCCCTCCCACTGAGGGGAGGGGTTGTATCTGGCATCCAGAACACATCTCACCCTTCACACTCTTAAGCTGATGGTACACGGGCAATATTTTCAAGCAATATTGCCAGCAATGGGCAACGGGGCAATAACTGAAAAATAACTGAAAAAAGAATGTTTGCGGATCCTGTTTTTAACCTCCGTTTCAAACCTTTACCGTCATCTTACCACAAAGGTATATATGTGCCCGGAACGGCAAGAACCACAGCTTTCCGCCAATGTAATTCAATCGACCGTATCTCTAAATTTGACAGAAGCATTCATGGATGTATTCACCAGTAAGCAAGCGGTCTGATTAGGTCTGCTGAATAAAGTTAGCTAGCTAGCTAGCTAGTTAAAAGTCACTAGGTTGTTCAGTATGGCGGTGACTGAGTAATACCAATTATTTACAATCAAAAGTCAAGAATACCATAACTTATGAAAAGTTTGTCTTTATTTCAACATTACACTAATACATAAATATAAATAAATTCATAAATAAATAAATAAATAGATAAAGTTATAAGAGATCAGCATCCCTTCGGTTTCCTCGCACCACTTGGCAGCCATTGTTGCAATTTATTTTTGGAAGACTCAGGTGTCATGTGACCCAAACTCTCGTCTGTGATTGGATGGTAGCAAAATATTGCTTGCCTCCATCAAACTTGTTCAGATATTGATTTATCAATAGGAAAATTGCCAGCAATCATTGCCTGTCAATATTGCCTGAAAATATTGCCCAGCTTTAGAGTAGCCATTGGTCATGGAGCCATTTAGTTCAAACTCAGTTTTAACACTCTCTAACATCTTTCCTTTTCAGTTATATATCACTATTCGGTGATTGTGGAGATGTTCTGCATCAGCTTGTTTGCTCGCCACACCTTCCGAAAGGTGGAACCCTGCTCAGAAGATCTGGGGGTAGAGTCTGGCCCAGAGGAGGGCCTGGGGGTGGTGCAACTGCCAAGGAAAGGGCAGAAGGAGGTGGATATTCAGACGGAGCAGGTGTGGCCTGCCGGGAGCCAGACCAGATCGATACCTGAGGAAACGTGGCCAGGCTGGTTAGGGAGTGTAGCTGGTAATCCTGGAAACAATAGCGACAGTGAGGAAAGCCTGTGCCGGATTGAGCATGCTCCTCTGGATCGCTTCATGTTCCCGCTGAAAGCCATAACTTTACCCAGCTCTTCACAGCCTGCAAGCCCAAAGGATAGAGAGTTCAGCTCTGTGGAGGCCACAGCGACTATCAACACAGGGATCCAGAACAATGAAACCAGAGAAGCCACCATTGTCTAATGGCCTGCCTGTGAGATATGGCCACAGAGACATGATGTCTTTACTTTCTCTGTTGTCTCAAAACCATTGTCATGCTTGCCAAAGTGTTGATCTTTTGTTGAGTTTCTATTTTGAAGAACAACAAAGAAATTAGACTCATTATATCCTTCTTTGTTGTGTATGTGTGTACTGTCAGACGAACACTTTCCAAAAATGCTAATTCATCACTAAACTGGGCTGTTGGTCAGATGCACCAGAGGCATTTTAACAGACCTGCCATAGCTGTAGGCCAGCCACACCTAAGGCATCTGATGTGAGTCTGCGGTACAAACCCCAATTCCAAAAAAGTTGGGACAGTATGTAAAATGCACTTAAAAGCAGAAAGCAGTGATTTGTAAATTCTCTTACATATATTTAATTGAAATTTAATTGAACTCTATGCAAAAGTAAGTCAGGAGAAACAACCCTTCAAGTGATCCATCCATATCTACTGCATATCTGGAAGCACAGTGATGGTTTGAGGCTTGTTTGATACGTCAGACCCTTGATGACTTAGGGGGGGGGGGGTAGGACCAATGTACAAAAGGTTCTATAATTCTAAAATATCGGTTCATCCCATATGGATGAAAATACCCTCGAATTAAAGCTGACAGTCTGCACTTCAACCTCATTGTATCCTTTCCAACTCAACATGCAAGAGTACAGAACCAAAATAACAAAAAAATGTGCCACTGTCCAATGAATTATGGTGCTCACTGTATGTAAAATAATTTACAAATCACTGCTTTCTGCTTTTATGTGCTTTTTACAGACTGTCCCAACTTTTTTGGAATTGGGGTTTGTATGTTCACACGTAAATGACCTGGGTGGATAGTATGTTAGCAAACTGCAGGTCTGACCCTGAGAGTACATGGGGATAGGACAGGAAGTCTGAGTTTCACTTTTAGCTAGGTAGAAATGTATTGTTCACATATCATTATCAATTTTGCTATATTCTGTTCTGTAATACTATATTAGTTTAGAAATTAATTATTTTGCCTCCCTTGCCATATACTGGATATGTCTATAATCCACATGGTTTGCTTTTGTGTGGCCTAATATACAATTATCAGGATGTCGTCTTCTATTAAGGGCTAGTAAGAGATACCTTCAGTGCAGCTGGTACGAGAAAAGCTAAGTTTTAAAATTGAACAGCAGTAGTGCATTAGGTAATGCGCAATTTGCAATATTTGAATGCCATATTAGGTCACACTGAAACCATAAACATAGTCAAGGCAGGTTAGTGGATACCAGGCATTTATATACAGGTACCCCAATTAAATAATACGCCACTATATAAAGCAGAAATATTCATAAATTGACCCAAATACGTTTAGAAGACCCCCATATACACAAGCCGCTGTGAAATGTCATTGAACAGAAGGCTGGTACCCACTGTGATTGTTATCATTTTGTGTGGAAGTCAGACTGTTAGTAAAACTGTATATTTATGATCTGTATAATTCAGTCATTAAATTCCTGTATTAAATTTAAGGCAGTTGAATCTAACTCCACTGTTCTGTGTCATTCCTAGCTTTTAAAAGCTGTAACAAGTCATGAGCACACCTAAGTGTAATTGTTTATCAACTGTTTGCAAGGTCGATTTTTAAAAAGCCGTGCAAACACCTTCGAAAGTTTGATGAATTTTCGTCGTGGAACCATTCAAAATTCTATGCAGAGGTTTACATTAAACACGTGCTGAACAAAGGGAAATCCGTAACCATAAGCTTACATCGTAGCAAAATGAACCAACCACTACCACCCTATTGAATTACCACATACTGTTTATTTAGTTCATGTTATTCCAGTGATAGTTATTTAATTATTTACATACATACATTCTTAAACTACAATCACAGTCCACGCTCTCTTCCAACCTTAGGGAAAACAGCTACCTTCATCTTCAAAGTAGCCCAATTTAACGGGAAGCTGCGGTAATGTCAACAATGCACGGAGCTCCCGGAGCTGAGTAACATAAAATAGGGTAGGGTAACGTCTGAGCTCTGCAGTCTGCAGGAGACGGAGTAACAGGCCATTTCTACTTTCACATTTGAAAATCCATCAAAAAACGCGGAGGTACATTGGCTACTATCCGCGTCATGCGGAAGCCGTTTGTCCAATCAGCGACGCACCATTGTGATCCCGCCTCCTTGCTGTAGTATTCTGATTTTGGCGGTGGGGAGAAGATGGCGGAAAATTTGAAAGGTATGAAATTTTCCTTTAAATTTTCTGTGCGGGTCTCTGGTTCATGCGTAAAAACACATTTCCGTGCATTGTTAATGTTAGATAATCGGACACACATCGCTAAAGCCAAGATTTAAGAAACTACCACAAGCTTACCATGCACTGGTGTTTCGTTAGCTAGGTCTAGCAAGCTCGTTAATTGTTTGCTACTGAGCCTTTCAATGCTCGACAACTGAGGGGGGACTAGCTAGCTGGCTAACACTTATAAACACTTTAGCACAGTCAGTGTTATTTTTCCTAGATAACCAGTCTAATGAGGCGTATATTAGTATAAATATAAAAATGTAAAGGTTATATGTTCTAGCCGCACGCACTGCTGATAATTGGACAGGCCCTAAGTTAGCTAACGTTAACTAACTAGCTAACAGTTATAGTAAGTTTGCTTGTACTTAGCTACTTGGCGCGAAAGTGAATAGCGAGTTCGCTAACGTTAACTTACCTTTCTATGCTAACATACATTGACGCGAAAAGCATGTAATATTAAGTAACGTTAGTTTTGTAACTAACGTTTCGTTTACTATATCTATTAAAACGTAACGTTGTATGTCTGTTTTACGACAGACCGACGAAAGTTAACAATCAACAGGTGACCAAATGTTGGAGAGGGTTATTTTTCAGTTAACGTAAGACTATGTTAACTCATTCGTTATTAATAATGGAGTCGTTTATTTGAGCCAACTCGCTAGGAGACCGAGCCAAGTCTATACGGGTATTTAACGTTAATATTTTAACCGAGATTGTTTGGTTCCATCACGTCGCTAGGTCGTAGCTAGCTGACATTAGCCCTTTAATATAGGTTGCTGTAGTTTGTCGCCTTTATGTTCCAGTATGTAAAGATTATGTATGGCTTTTCTTTTTGTTTAAGATAATAGCGGAGTTTTCCAGCTGTTCACATATGTGTATTAGACAAACCGTCTGGCATAATGCATTTTCGGCGAACACCGGAAGCAACGTTAAGGTTAAAATGGTCGCGTTCCGTAGAAAGTGACGAGCTAAGTTTACATGACACACATTATTAACTCAATAGTTTGTCTCTGAAGTACGTGGTAACGTTACAGCTTGTGCAAGTCACAATCTGTAAACTAGTGTGTCGTGTATTGACTGCTGCAGAGATGCATAAAACCGTCCAAGATAACCACCGGTCGGGTAGGCGAAATGTGCAGATTGGCCGTTTATATTATACGAATTCACTCATCTGCGTGTTTCTATGGATCGGATACATTATCCTGTTTTCGTTTGAGCAAATTTTCTGTATTAAGAGCAGTGAAACTACGCAGCCTTCATTTAAAAATATACCAAAACCCAGAATCTGACTTAAACGGCTTCCAAATGATTAAAATCCAGACGCTTTATTGGTTGCCTTCAACATGTGTGGTGACTACAAGCACATTCTGAACAAGTGATCTACAGGTAATCAGAGCTCAGTCGTGGATAAGGGGCAGTCCGATGTGATAAGGGTCGTTTTTGGTGCCGTTTGCCCTGCAGTCTGTAGTGTGCCATGTAAACTGTTGGTGTGAGGAGTATAAATTGTTGTCCTTGTAGTCACGGTCTAGGCTGTTTGTACCCCCAGGCTGTAGTGTACCCTGTAAGGTGTCCTGGGACCAGCTGCAGATACGCTGTCGCCAGGAAAAGGTGTCATGTAAGGTGCTGGGCGTCAGCAAGAACAACATCAACGACTATGAGGTGGAGTACCTGTGCGACTACAAGAGGATGAAGGTGAGCAGCAAGCGCGTGATCAAGCTGATTCAGACACGCCCCCGCATAACGTGTGATGTTATGACACTGCCCGGTAGGGCTGGGCATATATCGCAACGATAATTATTAAATGCAGTAACGATCATCGCCACCATTTGGTGTATTGCCTTTCTTTTTGTCTTTTTTCTTCATTTATACCTGATGCTGTAGTAAACACCCAAACTTCAGAGAGGCCGCATGAAATGCTTCAAGGAAAAAAACATAACCACTGCTATCTCTTGGATGTTAATAAGACCAGCAAGGTAATACGTTCATGTGATCATGTGATGTGTCTCATGAAAGCTACAAGTCCTTGCTGGTGATTGGCTGTCTTATCAACACCCAACAACATAAGTGCTGGCATTTTTTCCCAGAAGCATTTCACCTGGTCTCTGAAGTTTGGATGTTTACTACTGCATCAGGTATAATACAAGACTAATAGAAAGGCAATACACCACATGGTGGAGATAATTATCATAGCGTTATATCGGCCAGCGCTGCAGTTGGTGAGTCTGGGCAGCTGCACTGAGGCTGTGCTCAGCTGTGCTGCTTTAACTGTGTTCAGCGCTCTGTCTGCTGTGCTTGATCTACACCAAGGATACACAAATCTGGCCCTTGAGGTCAGTAGTACTTCTGCTTGTCTTTTCTACCCAATAGTTAATTGATGAATACCAGCAGTACAGCTGGCCTTGAGGATCATATTTTAGTATCCCTGATCTACACTCTCTGAAGACCACAGAAAACAATACAGGGGCTTTACTACCCACTTAAAGGGGACATGAAGCACTCGGTAAAGTGGCTCTGGTTCGTTTGCTTTTTACCTTAAATTAGATATGACCGTGCATTAAAATCACAAACCGACCCATATTTGCTGGAAAAAGAAGTTACAATTCACTTTTTTTCCACTAGGGCGCAGCCATCTTGGACCAACTGCAGTCGTGACGTCACTCGGGTGGTTGGTCTCTGCTGCTGAATGTATTCCTATGGGAGAATAGCTGACTTTCACTCAGCTCAACGATGTATCGTGAGGAAAAAATAAAACAAAAAACACACAGACGGTCTTTTTGTATTGCCCCGAGATGCTCAAATGAGTATTACTGAACAAAACTTAATTTAAAACTTAATTTCCACGAACTGCTTCTGACCATACTAATGCTGTGGCCTGACGAGCCGACAACTGCAGCGCCGCTGCATTGCCTTGATAAACGGTTTGGGAGCTAAAGTCGTGTCTAGCTAATATTGCCTATAGAAAATAAGCGTTGGCTTGTGATGCTAGGTCGCGGTAGGTATATATTTGCAGGCTGTTAACTAATATATCAAGGCAATGCGGCGGCGCTGCAGTTGACAGCTCGTCAGGCCACAGCATTAGTATGGTCAGAAGCTGTTCGTGGAAATTAAGTTTTAGATTAAGTTTTGTTCGGTAAAACTCAGTTGAGCATCTCGGGGCAATACAAAAAGACCGTCTGTGTGTTTTTTGTTTTATTTTTTCACGATACGTCGTTGAGCTCAGTGAAAGTCCGCTATTCTCCCATAGGAATACACTGAGCAGCAGCGACCAACCAACCGAGTGACGTCACGACTGCAGTTGGTCCAAGATGGCTGCGCCCTAGTGGAAAAAAAGTGAATTGTAACTTCTTTTTACGGGCGGTTTGTGATTTGAACGCACGGTCATATCTAATTTAAGGTAAAAAGCTTACGAACCAGAGCCATTTTACCGAGTGCTTCATGTCCCCTTTAAGCCTCCTTCTCATTGTCAGGGAAATCCAGTTTCTTCTACTGGTTTTGTAAATAGACAAGCTTTAAAACTGAAATGCCACTTCAGCCTGCCTATAGTCACAGCAGTGTACGTTTTCATCGCTTCTGCCAAAAAGTGCGCTGGCCTTGCGCTTTAAGTCTGATAACTGTGACCACAGTGCCCTCGACCCGCTCGTTGTGCCAGCTCAACAGTCGTCCCAATTGTGCCGCCCATTAAGACCCGTTTCCTCAGTACAGCTGAGCGCAGTACAGCCCCAGAGCTGAATCGCCACCTCCTTGCTCACTGTGGCTGGTATTCCCAGCGCTCCTCGCCTCATCGCTCAGTATGTGTGGAAGAGATAGTGTGTTCCTGCATTTGTGAGTGTGATATTTTATGGGAGGTAGTGGTGTGTGTGTGTGTGTGTGTCTGCGTGTGTCTGCGTGTGTCCGGTCATTCAGCCGTGGATTTGAATGGGGGCCAGAAGCTTAGGAGCGACCTGTTGACCCCTGACCCCGCACCTATTTGCGAAAGCTTTTCAGCTGCTATTTAATGGCTTTAGAACAAACCAATATCCTGCCACCTATGAACTATAAACAAAACTTTATTCTCAATATTCTCCAAGATATCGCGGACATCCGTGCTACAGGTAAACGCTGGGCGAACCCACACGCTCGGCTCACTGGCTAAACTGCTCAGGAGTAAAAAGGTATGCATGAAACCATTCCGTCCGAATGTTTTGCGTGAGCGATCGACGGCCTTTGTGCGTCCGGTGACATTAGAGCAAAGGGCAGCCAAGTGTGCCATGCCGGTAACCCTTTGCTCTCTTCATTGGCTCGGCATTTAAAAGGTCTTCCCCCCGGGTTAGACGGCGGCGTGCACGGTTTCTGAGGCGTACGCTGCATTGCCAATTAAAGCTGGTCGTAGGGCCCATTAGGGGGTTCAGAAGCCCTTTATTCTTTTTAGGATGATGTTACAAGAGAGAGAGCAGCAGTAGTATTTATTTATTGCTTAGCTCAATGACGTCATGTAAGCTTGGCTTTCTGATGCCTTATGTCAGAGCCCTGTAGCTTTTGCTCTGGCCTGCTTGGTCTTGTTGTACCTTTGTTTGACCTTTGTGTTGTACCTACTGCTGGGAAATGTGAGGATCCTGTTCTATATTTGAGCGACACTGAAATTTTCCAGTGAAATAGTTTTATCAATAAAAAAGTTGTAATAAATGTAACTCACATCTGGACTAAATGTGCCAACAAAACCAACGGTCCACTCGAAAAGGCAAGCACATTATATTGGCAGTAAAATGTTCATCAATGCAGAGAAATTACCGCAGTTAAACCAAGGCAGCGAAATCAATGAAATATACAGCGATGTTCCACCCAAAATATTAATGACTGAGTATATAATCTATAATTTTTTTTGACATAGCCTCTGTGTGCAGTTCTGCAGCGATTCACGCACCTTCTCAGAGCCGCTTGTGAGGAACTGAAGCCCCCCATGTTGGGAAAGGTTGGGCCGTGATGGAACCAACAAAAAAAAGTCAGCTCATTGTTTTCCCATTGGATTCTTTCACTTTCAAACTTAACTTGGGAGCACATTTGAGAAAAAAAAAACATTTATGGATCAGTAACTCTGCATTAGTAGAAAAATCATGAAATTTTTGGTGGAATATATCTTTAGTGCTTTTAGGTCAACACTGCTTAGTTAAGAAAGATCTGGCATTTAAATAATTGGGCATGGTTAAACAAATTTTTAAATGCCTACATGATATGGCTCCACCATTTCTTACGCTGCGTTCTCACATTGAGCAACTTCGGTCGCCCAGTTGCCGGAAGTCCATTCATTCTCTATGAAGCTGAGCGACGGTCAGCGACCTGAGCAACTAGGCAACTGAGCGACCAAAATTGGCCGATAAATGTTGCCCGCAGTTTAACTTGTTCGCCGACATCGGCCATAACAGCCAATCAGAGTTCCGCGCTTCATATTTCTCCAACCGACACGAAACCATTTTGTGAATAATTGTTCCGTAACCTACATAATATTGCCTATCAAACTAAGCCCCCAGCCTAGTAGACTGACTGACCCAGCAACCAAGATGCTCGCGGCGTAAGGTGTCATGGTGAAATCTTTGCAGGAGTCTGGTCTTACCACTAGGGGCGCAACTATGGGGAACTGTACAGTTCCGTTTAGAAAAACTTATTTTTCTAAACGGAACATATTCTATTAAAGGAGTCAACATTTGGAATTCCTTACTTGCGCAGTTTAAATCTGACCATCATTTTGAGCATTTTAAATCTAAACTGGAGCAATTTTTAAAATGCACTCAGTCATGTAATCACGTGATTGTTTTATCAGATTTTCATCTTTGTTATATTTTTATAAAAAATTTATAATGTTGTAGTATTTGTATTCATGATTTTATAATGTATGTGTTATAGGCTATATGTGTGTGTTTGAAAGGCCCATCTAGGGACAAGCATTGCAAATTAGCACATGCTATAAATGCTGTGATACATTCCATTGGATTTTGTTCTACAGTGATCTATGTTTGAATCTATCTGTTCCTGTCAAATAAACATTAAAGTAAAAAAATAAATAAATCGGTGCTGTTAAAATGCGCACTGTGAAGCGGTCCCGCTTAACGGCGTGTGCGTTGTCTCTCAGGCGGTGGAGTTTTACCTGGTGAAGTGGAAGGACTACCCCGAGTCGGAGAACACGTGGGAGCCGCGCAAGAACCTGAAATGCTTCAAGCTGCTGCGGCTGTTCCAGCAGGACATGGAGGTGGAGCTGCGCCGGCGCAAGAAGCGGCTCGGCGGCAAGCGGCTGGACCCGGGCGTGGCTTCCTACCTGGCGCAGCGGGCCAAGCAGCGGCAGCGGCTGGAGCGCTGGGAGGCGCACCTCAACGCCACGCGCAACCACAAGGGCCGCATCTTCGTGCGCAACGACGCCGACCTGGAGGGCCCGCCGCGCGACTTCACCTACATCAACAACTACAAGGCGGGCGACGGCATCGTGCTCACCGAGGTGGCGGTCGGCTGCGAGTGCGCCGACTGCCTGGCCGAGCCGGTGAGCGGCTGCTGCGCCGGCGCCTCGCTCCACCGCTTCGCCTACAACGACCGCGGCCAGGTGAAGCTGCGCGCCGGGCTGCCCATCTACGAGTGCAACTCGCGCTGCCGCTGCGGGGCCGACTGCCCCAACCGCGTGGTGCAGCGCGGCATCCAGTACGACCTCTGCATCTTCAAGACCCAGAACGGGCGCGGCTGGGGCGTGCGAACCATGGAGCACATCCGCAAGAACTGCTTCGTCATGGAGTACGTGGGAGAGGTGAGCCGGAACCATCCGTAGCTCCGGTGTCCATAAGCTGCTGTGATTCCCTCATCATAATGGTTCGACCATCAGGGTGTCAGACTAACTCACCAAGGCTGAGCTCTGCTTTTTTTTTATTGCACTAAACCAGTGGTCCTCAAACTTGGTCCTGGACTACCCCTGTTTATGGTTATTATCGTTCCAGTTTTGTTTATTGCAATCCCAGAATTATAACAAGCTTTTTTTTGTTGTTTGTTTTTTCTTAATTAGGTGCTTTTCATGTTTAAAGGGATCATTCACCCTGTTACCCTGTTAAGCCACGTTGTCAGAATTGCATGCCATGAAGAATAGACACAAAATTCTAACTGATCAAATGATCAGCCTGAGATTAATCAATAGGCTTCTAATTAGCTTGTTGAACACACATGTGCTTAAGTTCTTTCATCATTTTTTCCTTAAACGCAATACAGGTTTGGCTCGTTGTCATTTGCTTTCTTTGAATTCTTCTATATACCAAATGTGATTTAGTGACCATGTGTACACACTTTTGCCAATTAGGAGCCTATTGATTTACCTAAGTCTTTAATTTGATCAGTTAAAGTTGTTGAAATAATTGTTTGTGATATAGCACAATAAGCACAATGTGAACAAGGGACTTGTATTCTTCATGGCGTGCATAACTATTTCTGACAATGTGATTTAAGAGGGTAAATGATCCCTCTATACATGAAAAGCACCGTATTAATTTCTTTTTAGTTTTTTCATAATTCTGGCAATTGTGTTAGGAACAAGAACCAGCACGCACAAGGGTACTCCAGGACAGTTTGGGAACCACTGTACTAAACGAACCCATGAGCTTATCAAGAGCAGAGCTCTGCTATAGAATGTCCAATAAAGCAACAGTCTCTGCTTTAGAATGGGCTACACTTAGTAGGGATGCTATTTATCGTTTTCCTAAAAAAAATCAAAGCAAGCATAAGGATAGGATATATGACTGAAATGAAAAATGATAGATGACAATATCACCTAGAGGGAAAAAAAGTCCCTTAGCTCGCATTATCATCCAGAGCAACCTGTGCAGATTACATTCTTTGTATATACAATCCATTTATGCAGCTTGAAGCTGTTCAGATTAAGTACCCTGCTCAAGTGAACCTCCTGGGAATAAAACCTACAGCATTGGAGTGGCAAGCCCTGTTGAGGAAATGGGGGGCTTGTGTTAGGCTTAGTTATTTGTAAGCTTTGTAACGTAGAGATAGAATTCAACTCGGCAAAGCTCATAATATCACAAACATCCTTAAAAATGGCCTCTGCAGCCGGGTCCCCATTTGCACTGTGGCAGGGGATTGTGGGCAATGGTGAGCTGACTGGCGTTGACCTCGTCTCTCAGATCATCACCACGGAGGAGGCGGAGAAACGGGGCCACATCTACGACAGGCAGGGCGCCACCTACTTGTTTGACCTGGACTACGTAGAAGACGTGTACACCGTGGATGCCGCGCACTATGGGAACATCTCTCACTTCGTCAACCACAGCGTGAGTGGCACACGCCGCCGTTGGGATGCCGCGGATAATAATTAGTTATAAAATGTCCGTTTTGTAAATCTCGCAGTCCGTTTGCACTGTAGTGAAACTACTGAAAAAGGCTTGTTGAGAACGAAGCTGTATCATTTTATTTGTAATTACTGGTAAAGTGTGTGTCTGCGTTACAGTGGTAAGTAAGAGTGGGTCACGCTGGTTTGTGTTTGTCGGGTGCAGTGTAACCCCAACCTGCAGGTGTACAATGTCTTCATCGACAACCTGGACGAGCGGCTCCCCAGGATCGCCTTCTTCTCCACACGACCAATCAGAGCCGGGGAGGAGCTCACGTTTGACTACAAAATGCAGAGTGAGTATGAGCACGTGCAGTCTGTAATAGTGTGTGTGACGCACCTCGGTCAAAAACATAAATTATTTTTTAAGCGCTTTTTCATGAAAGCACTTCAGAATTATTATATACACCGCCAAGTGTTCAACTGTGTTTTGAAATAAGTTGAATGTATTTTATGTAATTGTGTGTGTGTCTGTCTGTCTGTCTGTGTATATACACTACTCACAAAAAGTTAGGGATATTTGGCTTTCGGGTGAAATTTATGGAAAATGTAAGTTCACGCTACATTGATATTGTATGTATCATGAAAGTAGGGCATTTAAGTAGAAGCATGCAATGGTGATTTCCTCATCTCAAACAATTTATTGAAACAAAAGCCAACAACAGTGGTGGGTATACCACAACAAAAATGTCAATGTCTCAGTAACTTGTCATGTGCCCTTGAGCATCAATTACAGCTTGACAACGACGTCTCATGCTGTTCACAAGTCGACTTATTGTCTGCTGAAGCATGGCATCCCACTCTTCTTGAAGGGCGGCCCTCAGGTCATTGAGGTTCTGGGGTACAGAGTTACGAGCCTCTACACGGTGAGTCAGCTGATCCCATAGGTTTTCTATGGGATTCAGGTCTGGAGAAAGTGCAGGCCACTCCATTTGAGGTACCCCAGTCTCCAGCAGCCTTTCCCTAATGATGCGACCTCGATGAGCTGGAGCATTGTCGTCCATGAAGATGAAATTAGGCCTGTGTTGTTCATGCAGGGGCACAATGACTGGATTAATGATGTTATTCAGGTAGTATGGGCTTGTCACTGTACCATTCACAAAGTGTAGGGCAGTTCTGTATTGACTAGACACACCTGTCCACACTGTAACACCGCCACCACCAAAGGGTCGTCTGGTGACAACAGTGGCTGATGCATAGCGCTCTCCTTGACGTCTCCAACATCGTTGGCGGCCATCATTTCTGCTCAACGTGAATCGACTTTCATCAGAGAACAGCACTGAGGCCCACTGGTCCCTCGTCCAGCGTAAATGCTCCCTGGCCCATGCAAGACGATGACGCCTGTGCCTGGTGGTGTGGTCAGGTACCCTTGCAGGTCGTCTAGCACGCAGACCACGCTGATGTAAACGGTTTCGAATGGTCTGACGTGACACTTGGGTGCCTCTCACCTCCCTTAAATGTGCCTGGAGTTGAGTGGCATTCATCATCCGGTTCCGCAGGGCACTGTTCACAATGAAGCGGTCATCAGTGTGGGATGTGGCCAAAGGACGTCCACTTCTATGCCTTTCTGTGACTCTTCCAGTCTCTCTGTATCTCTGTTGCAACCTGCTGATGACACTCTGTGACACTCTAAGCTCAGTGGCCACTTCCCTCTGAGAACATCCTGTTTGAAGCCTCGCAATGGCGAGGTACTGTTGATCAATTGTTAGGTGTCGTCTTGGTCTCATGATGTCAAAATGTGAACAGCATGATGAAGAGGACTGTTTAAATACCAATTCTAATTGAACCAGGAAATTTATTGGTCGATTCATGGATCAAACACCTGTTGTGAATTTTGCCGTTCAGCTCCTTGTTAGAGAACAGCAAGTTGTGCAAAAAGTACTGAAACATTGAATAGTTGGACATGTGCATTCAAAAGTTTAGAGAAGGTCAAATTAATTTCACCTGTAAAGGTTATAGTGCATTTTAGGTTCATCCTGAAATTTCACCCGAAAGCCGAATATCCCTAACTTTTTGTGAGTAGTGTATATATATATATAGAGTTGATTGGCTTACCTTCCTTCTTTGCAGTTGATCCAGTGGATGCAGAGAGCACAAGGATGGATTCTAACTTCAGCCTGGCTGGCCTCACTGGCTCTCCCAAAAAACGAATTCGCGTGGAGTGCAAGTGCGGGGTGGAGTCTTGCAGGAAGTACCTGTTTTAACTTAAATTATTTTTTTTTTAATGTTTTTTTATTTTAGCTTTTTTATTTTTGAAAAAAAATTACCTGCCCTGTTTTCACCTTACCATACCACATATATGTGTGTACATATGCATAGATAAAATATATATATATATATATGTACACATGCACGTGTATTAATGTATGTGTGTGTTTCTCATTTTCTGGAGAAACAATTTTTACTGATTTCTCCACCCCCACCCCAGATAACTGCATTTGGTGGGTGGCAGCATGGAATGATGTCACAGGGTCAGGGATTTTACCATTTTCTCTTTTTTTAAATTTTTTTTTTATCATGGTGCTGTCAGAATATCTGTCCCTCTGATTTGGCCTATCTGCACTCAGCAGGCAATCAGTACTTAGTGTCTCTCAGAGCTGGCTCAGTGTCTCAGCATTGAGTCTGTTTCAACGCTGGGTGGGGTGGGGTCAGCATCCCGACGTTGGGTCAGCTTCTCGGCGTTGGGTTAGCGTCTCGGTGTTGGGTCAGCGTCTCGGTGTTGGGTCAGGTCCTAGGCGTTCGGTCCACGTCTGTATCAGTGCTGGGGATCATGTGAATTGTATTGCGGTATGTATGTAAATGGGTAAGGTATCTGGGGTTAAAGATGACATAGTGTGCTGGATTCAGGTTTTAGACTCCTGCCCCATTTGAGCCCATATCTGTAGGTAATTAGTGTTTGGCTGTGTGAAAGGCAGATTATCAGAGGGGCATTAAGGTTGACTGTTCCTCTCGTCACAGTTCTGCGGTCTGTGCGAGTGTAACAATATGTGTATGCATATTATTTTTAATTTTCTGTGTGTACATATGTTTATATGAAATGGATAATGGACATATTTTTGGTGTTGTCTATGCATGTATACATGAGTGGGAAGCAACATTATGCTACAAAAATCCATATTTTCTGTGCTCCGTTGTTTTCGTGATAAATCATTCGAGGTAGTTCTGTCGAATACGTCTGTAAGGAGTCTGTGAAACAATCATTTAGTGTTGAAACTCATCAGATCTAAAACACACCATGCCGATGACAGTCAACAGAATATTTTTATTGAATATATCGAAAGTATATGTGCTTCAGTGTGTGTTCTGAGAAACGGTGTGGCTGTGATAATTTATGAAATGCAATTTTGGCTGGTTGGGCGCATGCAGTTGAAGGTCACAAATGCAGGTTATGGATATGAACATCACATGGAAGTTAGCATTTGGGTCTGTTGTTTCTGTTCTTAGAGGGCTGTGTCTCATTGACTCGGTGTTGGAACTTGGGAGGGAGAGACCGCAGACCCTTCCCACTCCTCTATTCCTAATGCTTTGTATTAGAGTCCCAACATGCTGTCGCATCAACCCTTACTTTTCAGTTCCATCTGTTCGATGCCTTGAACTTTGGCAAGCAATGCCAGCTTTCAAGGCAAAACCAACGGCTAGCAAGCTAGCCAATGAAAATCATTGCTGCTAGCTTGTTAACTACCTCTGATTATCAATAGCATCAAGAAGCTATGTTGTGGCAGCTCTGCTGCTGAGATTCTGTTTGCCAAGCTGTTATTAGTCTGTTTCTCTCAGAACTGAAAGGTGACTGTATAGGGTTTTTTTTTTTTTTTTTTTTTTTCCTCTCCAATAAGTGCCAGAAGAGTCTGCGCAGTCTCTCCCCTGAATGTGTAGGTCTACTGAGTGAAATTACACACACACACGCGCACACAATCTCAAAACCTGGAAGGTGCTGTCATAGCAACTGGCACCGGGATGGCGCTGTCATGGCAACCACACCGGAATTTGGTTGTCATGGCGACCGCACCAGGACACTGCTCTCGTGCCAACCCTGCCGCGGTGGCACCGCCATAGCAACAGGCACTTGTGCATGATGCTGACTGTATGGACGGTGCTGTAGCACTTCGACAGAACTCATGCAAGTGCACGGCTAACTGATCAGCCTTCTGCGCTTCACGTGCTGAAGGACCAGCTGTTTTCAGCGACACGTTTGGACAGCCGGCCACGAGGAATGCAAGCATTATGAACAATGTTGGAGCGAGCAAGCAGCGGGATAGCGGCCTCTGTATTTCACAGTTGCTCCCATCCTGGTTGTCTAGATATCCGACTGATGCACGCATCACTAACACCAGTTCCCTAAGGGCTAAAGCTGTTGTTGTGTTGCTTTTAATGTATGCTTTTATGTTTTTATAAATTTTTTTATTATTCGCTCTCGGTCTTGGAAGTCTTGCAAATGAAAACTATGGTTAAATGATTTGCAAATTAATATTAATATTAAACTGAAATGTAGCTGATGATTTCCCCTGCAGTGAGTTTAGAGTTTTTGGATGACTGGACTTTCAGTTGAAAATGTAAGATCTAAAGGGCCCAAGATGTTGTACCAATAACTGCCACAAGGTAGTGCTGTTATTCACCTCACAGTTAACCAGGTTATTTCACATGTAAACCAAACTGAAGAAATGTTAATAAATTTTACTTTTTTGTAAAATATACAGCAATTATCTTTTAAGGGAACCCCACTGACCACAGACTGGTGGATCAAAATTTAATGTATAAGCATTGCTCACGTGAAATATCCACAGAAATCTAAAACTATTGGAGCTGATCAGAACGGAGGGGTTGCAACCAAAGCATTACCCTTTCTCTTCCAGGCTGAGTAACACTTTGGCAGCTTTATTTTAGTCATGTGTTACTGGTTTGCATACCAAATAAACAGGATTGTAGTGTTCCTGTGTTAAATCTGTGACTAAAACTGCTTCTCATGAGTACATGTAGATTCTGGTCTTCAAGTGTCTGTACGGTGTAAATATACTCAGCTTTCAATTCTATCCAACATTGGGTGTGTTTTTAATTAATTATTAATACATTAGCTAGTAGGGCAATATTGGGTATATCCTAATAATACATTAGCTTCATCTCAGTCCAACATCGCTAATACATTAGCCACATGTAAGGTCAATGTTGGGTTTATTTCACTTTATCAGGTACACCTGTCTCGTACCGGTAGGACCCCCTTTTGCCTCCAGAACAGCCTGAATTATTTTTGGCATGGGGTTCCGAAAGGTGCTGGAAACATTCTTTAGGGATTTTGGTTGATGATGCAGCATCATGCAGTTCCTGCAGATTTTATTTTTGTGAACCTCCCGTGCCACCTCAGCCCGAAGGTCCTCTTGGATTGAGATCTGAGGATTGTGCAGGCCATTGGAGTAAACTGAAGTCTGTCATGTTCGTGGAACCTGCTTGAGATGGTTGCCTGCTTTGTGACATGGTGCATTATCCTGCTGGTGGTATACCTTTGAACAAGGGTGGACTGGCCATAAAGGGTTGCACGGCATGGTCAGCAACAATACTTGGGTGTGCTGTGGCATTCAAATTATGCTCAATTTGGTATTGAGGCTTACTCTGTGCCAAGAAAACATTCCCCACACTATTACAGTACCACCAGCCTGCGCTGTTGACACAAGGCAGAATGGACCCATGGATACTTGCTGTTCACAACGAATTCTGACCCTACCATCTGCATGTTGCAGCCTTAATCGAGATTTGACAGATGTTTGGTGATCATGTGCTCTCTATAGCCTCATCTTTCTGTTTTTAGCTGACGAGTGGAACCTGGCATGGTGTTGTGCTGCTGTAGCCCGTCAGCTTCATGTGTTGTGCATTCAGATGCCCTGCTTCACCACTGTAGTAATGTAAACCCTTTTTATTTGAGCATTTGTGGTATTTCTGTTAGCTTGAACAAGTTTGCCCATGTTCCTCTGTCCTCTCTCATTGACAAGGTGTTTTCGTCACAGAACTACCACTCTGTGGTGGTAAACTCGAGACTACTGTGTGAAAATCCCAGGAGGGCAGCTGTTTCTGAAATGCTGGCACCAACAAACACCATGGTCACAGTCGCTTAGATCAGTGGTTCCCAACGTCGGTCCTCGGGGACCACTGTGTATGCTGGTTTTCGTTCCAACCACAATTGCAATCCCGGAATTTTAACAAGCTGTCAATTGTTCTTAATTAGGTGTTTGTCATATTTAGAGGGATTATTTACCTTCTTAAGCCACATTATGTTAGCAATAGCTATGCATGTCATGAATAATAAAAGTCCAATATTCTCATTGTTTATTGTGCTATATTGCAAATAATTACAAAAAGAGGGGCAAAAAAAAACATTTTTTAACTGATTAAAATTAAAGACTGAGGTGAATCAATATGCTCCTAATTGGTGAAATTGTGGACACATGGCCACTAAAATGAACCATTTGATAAATAATGAAGAAAAGACAGAGAATGATAATGAGCCAAACCTGCATTGTGTTAATACATTTAAGAAACAAATGATGAGGGAACTTAAACACACACGTGTTCAACTACCTAATTAGGAGCCAATTGATTCACCCCAGTCTTTAATTTTATCATTTAAAAAAATGTTACCTATTTGCAATATAGCCCAATAAGCACATTAGGAACACAGGAATTTTATTCTTCATGGCATGCTTAGCTATTTCTGACATGATGTGGCTTAAGAGGGTAAATAGGCTAATCCCTCTAAACATGAAAAGCAACTAATTAAGAAAAATTAACAGCTTGTTAGAATTTTGGGATTGCAATTGTGGTTGGAACGAAAACCAGCATACACATTGGTCCCCGAGGACCGACGTTGGGAACCACTGGCTTAGATCACGCGTCTTGCCCATTCTAATGTTTGGTCAAACTACTAAAACTCTTCAGCACGTCTACATGCGTAATATATTGAGTTGCGGCCACTTGATGTTCCGGATGTCGTGATTTTCTATAACCGGCGTTGTTTGCATTTGTTTATGTGCTAAAAGTGTGCTTTTGAGACCTTTTTCACCATGCAATGGAAGTGAATGGAGAGAGAAAAAATATAATTCTTCGTTGGTCAGTTTCTGACCACTGGAGCAACTCGTGAAGGTGAGCTTGAATATTATGACTAATATCGGTGCCAGGTAGCTATACAACATTATGTTCAAACAAAATTCAGTATGCCTTTAACACAAATGAATCTGCTCCCCCAAACACAAAATCAAGTGGCCGCAACTCAATATATTACGCATGCAGACGTGCTGAAGAGTTTTAGTTGTTTGACCAAACATTAGAATGGGCAAGACGCGTGATCTAATCGACTGTGACCATGGTGTTTGTTGGTGCCAGCATTTCAAATATGTTCAAAAAAAGTTCAGTATGCCTTTAACAAGCAGGTGTGCCTCATAAAGTGGCCAGTGAGTGTATTTCTAAGGCCAACATTGGGTATACACTCACAGTAGTTGCATCTGAGTCCAACAGTGGGTATGTCTCACTGATATATTTGTGATGATGATAATGCTGATGACCGGTGTCACCAATCCTCAGACCATGCCAGACAATCCGCTCATGGTACTCAACGGTGAATATGCACAATAGATGCGGCATGACGCTCTCAAAGCTGATGGTTACTTCCTCCATAATTTGGCTGAAGTGAGCAGGTAAGGCACAGGTAATGTGCCTTACCAACTATCGCTTCTTCCCTCCCTGAACTAACTCAAACAGAAATTTGGGGTGAAATGGCTCAATGCATCCTACCCAAAATTATGTCCAAGTACCACCTGGTATTTCAAAAGTTTAGAGTAGATTTTGCCATTAGATTGGATTAAATGTTCAAATTAAATTGGGTAATCATGCTTTTTTCCTGAGTTTAAAATGGCTATTGAGACCATTTGGTTCAAAATAAAGGAATGCTCCTGATTCTGTTATAAGTATTTGGAAAGTTGAAAGGAAATAAAGCTAGCAGATGTAATTGAGGTGAGATGCTAAGGAAAATATATTTTTCCATTATAACAAACATTAATTGTAGTACTGCACTTTTTGGTACAGTGACAGTGATATAAAGTACTCATTAGCTCAGAAAGAAAAGTTCAGAAGAAAATTTAGATTGCAAAATAAAACTTAAACATTAATAAACTCTTAACAGTAATGGTTTTTAATGGAATGTAGTTGCGCATTCAACCGCATAAATTTAAAGGGCACAAATCCAAACCCGTCTTGTGGAGAAGCAAGTAAAATGAACAGCGTACTCAAGCAAGCAGAGACAATTGTGCTTATACCTTTTTACAGCACAGGAGGATACTGCAGCTGGGTTACTGGGCAAGACGTGTTTTACCCTTTTCTCATTTTAATTATTTTCTGCAGTTAAATTTTTATAAGAGTTTTGGGTTTCTCTGTGCTTTTATATTGTAATAAATGACTGCAGTATCTGACTGAATTGCCTGTGTCTTTATTACCAATACATAGTTCAAAGTGTGGAGGAAATTAATTGTATTTGCATATCCTGCCAGCAGATGGTGTTTTTAAGGCATTGCAAGTCCATATATCATAGCCTTTGTTATTTTTCATGTGGATCAGAAGAATTTAATTTTGTTGTCTCCTGAGAAAAGTTGGATGAAAACCTTCAACTGAATATGGGGCCCTCTTAATGTCCCTTTTGCACGTTGGTTATTACAATTAATGACTGGCGATTGAATTTTCAGTATCTATTACTTATACTGGACATTCCTCTGAATGTTCTTAACTATATAACATGTATACATTTCTTTTAACTGAGAAAATATACTAGTTTTCCATTGAAATATGATGGAAAATAAAGAACTGAGGAATTTCATTTGAATTGAATTTGAGTAAAACCTGGTTGGGCACAGTGGAGGTATCTGAACAGAAATATAACGGCTGCCTGATGAGCCAGGCACATTTCTGGTTATTTTCACACACAACAGTCCTAGTAGATGTACTGCACTTTTCTGTTTATTTTCATACACAGTCCCAGTGGACTAATTAACCATTTTGAGGTCTTTTCCAGTATTTGAACTTTTGGGTCTCACCTTACATAGCTGTTAGTGTGGTGCACGAGCACAAGTATTATCAATCAACGGTTCATGAATAAGCTAGCGTTTTCTCTTTACACCTTCATAGACCGTTGATGAAAAAGTGTGATAGTGGGTGCACATTCAGCTCCATCTAAATTTACCTCCTGATTCAGAAATTAGCAGGTTCGTGAGTGCAGTGTTTCCATGGCGACATTAAATATGCAATCTTCAGTAGAGCAAATGACAACAGAACAATGTAAACATGCACATTGTATGCCATATACTGCCAAGTGTTCATAAATGACAGTGGTATTTATATATTTTTTTAACTTGGCATTCTGTTTTGTGGGAAACCATACAGACGCACCTGCTGTGATTAACTGGAGAGATGTGTTTTTAAAGGAGCGTGATTAAACTGAAAGCCTAAACCAATGGCATGAAATGGTTAAGAAAAATGTTGTTATAAATACGCCACTGAATGGTGCTTTCCTGAACCTTTTTCCACCTGAAAAGCAGTGGCAATCATGGAAAACTGTCCGGGTTGTACTGTGTGTCGTAGAAAGCACTGGTCATGGTGTTGCCTTATTCTCCCCACTGAGTTTTCTGTGGCTCAGGCATCCACACTAGAAAGATCCCATGCAGGTCTGATGGTAATAACAACCTGAGCAGATGGCAGGAGTCTCACGCTGCCAAAGTATGAAACACATTTGTGACAGTGGCTGATTCAAAACGGCAATGGTGAGAGGAAATCGCTTTACTAGTTTTGATTCATTATGTTTCTGTCAGAGCCAGTTGTGTGGTTC